>SNQJ01S0023820.1:18623-70271 GCA_010110895.2 Picea sitchensis | reverse complement strand
CAGGTGAAAGGGACAGTTTGACTATCAATTGTGACATTAGTGAGTGCACTCATGCAACCACACACACAGTGGATGTGCCCATGAGGAATGTGCAGCCTAGGCAAGATGAATTCATTCATTGCAGGGATTTCCATTAGCAGGGATTGCACAGAGGAGGCAGGTTGTCTGGAAGCAGTAAATTGGCACATGAATTTGTCAATTTTTGTATGACAGTGTGAGATGATTGTATATTGTAATGAGAGCTCTTGGATTAGAGTTTTGTATGAGATTGCTTCATGATCCATGATATATACATAATATATGATAGTGGGGTTTTTAGCTTTATGCTTTCCCGGTAAAACATTTGTGTTATGTTTGATTGATCTTTCTTCTTGATATTGCAATTGGCAATTGTGTTTTAAATTCTGCAAGAATATTAGTAGAAGCGATTTTGTATTTAACAGTGGCATATAATTGTTAGATCAGGAGAATCCAGGCAATACATAATTTGTATTAAAATTTCTACAAGGGCAACGTGTCCCTTCTCTTTGGTTATATATTTCTCTAGTTCGGTTAAGTTTGTTTCAGGTTCTAGGTCTGGGTTCATGGCTTCTTGTTTTG
The DNA here is from genome assembly GCA_010110895.2 of Picea sitchensis. Taxonomy (NCBI): domain Eukaryota; kingdom Viridiplantae; phylum Streptophyta; class Pinopsida; order Pinales; family Pinaceae; genus Picea; species Picea sitchensis. The sequence continues at coordinate 69,671 of SNQJ01S0023820.1, read as the reverse complement.
TCAAGGATCGGATGATCCGCGGAAAAATATAGCACATGCACCAAATGTTTATCCTTCATAAGCATCAGATCCTTATGGGTTTTCCCATGCATAGAGACTTGGAAAAGCAGCTTTTATTGATGAGGAAGTCCAGAAGCGTGGTTTGAAATTTATAGTTGTGGGAATCCCCAAAAATATTGACAACGATATTGCAGTCTTTGACAAGTCTTTTGGTTTCAGCACGACCCCATAGAGTAAGCCCAACGGGCTATAAATGCAGCACATGTAGAAGTACAGAGTGTTAAGAATGGCATAGGCCTTGTCAAGCTTATGGGTCGCTATAATGGTACATTGACATGCATGCCACACTTGCAAGATGGGATGTGGATTGTTTTTTAATACCATAATCACCATTTTATCTTGAAGGTGAAGGTGGCCTTTATGAATTTGTTGAAAATTGCTTGAAGGAAAATGTACACATGGTTATAGTTGTAGTTGAAGGTGTTGGACAAGAACTTGTTGCCGAGAGTGTGAAAAATATGGACTCATGTGACACCTCAGGAAACCATTTACTTCTTGATGTTGGCTTATGTATCTCTGGAAAACTCAAAGATTGATCGAGTTGGCTCCATCTAAAATATTAGGTGAATGTGTTATTAAATTTGAGCATTTGAAAATTATAATTTTTGTACATTAAAATTTGTGGATCTTTATTCACATTGGTTTTTGATGAGTTAATAGTGGTATGAAAAATGTCTTGAAATAATTGAAGTCAATCAACGTATTGAGTCTAGCCAACTCAATATGAAGTATAGAGGCTTTGCTAGAATTGGCTACTCTGACAAATCACAGGTGGGTGGATATGAAAAACCCAAGGCAATGATTTAAAAGTGACATTGAAGATTCAAAAGTCGAAGATGAAGATGGATATGCCTAGTATGTGACCGACTCTAGAGGAGAAAGAAGAAGACAAAGAAGGAACATTTGAGCAAAAGAGGTGAAGCATAAGTGATGGTAATGAGATGAGAATTATCTTAGTGTTGTAATGGGATTATATATTGGGTATATAATCGGTAACATTTGTAAATCATTTTTGAATTCTTGTTGTACCTAAATTAATGATGCATATGTGATGTAGGGGGTGCATGATCAGTTGTACCCAACACCCCAGAGTTATTTGGTCCAAGTTGTAAAGCTTAGCCATATGTAAGCTAATTTCCTTAGGTTTGTTGTAATCCATGTCCTTCTTGTTCAAGCATATGTGTTGTGGTGCATATTCGCATAGACCTATATGTCTTATACATAGAGAGGATGTGGATCAAGTTGTGGAATAGACCATTGTGAGAGGTATGAGGGTGACAGATGTACCTGTATTCTAAACTTGATGAAGGTCGAAGAAGTGAGTGTCTTCGATTCAGGGGGGAAATGTGAGAGGAAGTAATCTCAGAGTGTGATGGAACAAGTTTTGTTTAAGGGAGAATTTAGTGTGTTGATGAACCACGTAGGTGAAAATCATTTCTACAAAACTGGTGAGTACAACAGTTGGTACTCATGTATCTCGGTAGATGGATTGGTTTTTATATGGACATAGATGATCAATTTTCTACAAGTACAAAATGAAGGAACTAGCAAGTTCAAAGATGAATCACAAGTGAAGACAATGCATCAAACCATATGAATTCAAAAGCTAAAGATGAGGATATGACTTGAAAACAAAGACCAAGACAACAAACACGAACAAGTAAAAGGAGATTGAATCAAAAGATAAACATTAAGTGGGAGTGTTAAAGACAATATTTATCTTAGTTTATTATTTAAAAGATTGTTAGTTAATTGAATTTGAAAATATTGGTTCAACTAAGCTTGTTCTTATTTTGGTGTGTAGTTGAGATATTTTTTCAACGTGATTTATCTATCTTGAAACAATGTTTCATGTATTTATATGTATCATTGCATTGATTTAATTGAGCATCGTATCCTTGTATGTAATAAGCTCTACTCTCCCTTTTTAATATTGTTTAATAAAAATATCCAAACATAAAATACATTATTACAAAAATAAATAATTTAATTTACCACATTCCATTAAACTATAAATAATTTAATTTACCACATTGAAAGGAAAAATATCTTTAAAAAAAATATTAATTAATTATACTTCTTGGATTTCATTTGAATAATCTATAAAAGAAAAGGGTGAAAACACATTACTACACGAGAAAATAATTTAAATTTAAATTTACTATGTTAAAAGAAACAAATAAAAATGTTCAAATATTACATATCTTCAGTCTCGGGAAATATTAATTAATATATATTAATTAAATAATGAATATATATTATTCAAAATAAAAACGTAAAACATAAGTAAGATAATATGGTTATTTATTTGGTTTAAATGACAAATTTAAAATATTACAAAATATATATAATATTCTATGAAAAATAAATTAAACTCATAACTTTTTATTAATTGATAAAATTTATTTATATAAAAACAAAATTTATATAAAAATGTTTTAAAAAAATATTTTTAAATAAATATCTTCACAATTAAAAAAAAAATATATTTATTTTGTATTTTCAGATACATGCTTGTGAAACAAAGCATCATTTTAAAACTAGAATAAAGATTGTATTGTTTCCTTACTTGTAAGTGGATGTCTAACGTCATTATTAGTCCCTGCCTTAAGGCAATAGGACTATTAGGAAACGGTTTTCTCCAAGTTTGTCTGCAAACCCATGAATAGTTATCCTAAATCTTAACTTGAAAAAATATTAAGTATTCGGTTTTCTCCAAGTTTGTCTGCAAACCCATGAATAGTTATCCTAAATCTTAACTTGAAAAAATATTAAGTATTTTTTTCTTGTCYAATAAGTTTGATAAGAATTTTGTATATYGTTTTATCTAAACCAATGAGAAATTTGTTCTTCTTATTTGGCCTCATATAGAAGTAATAGAAGTAGAGATGAAGCAAAAACCTTCAACCTTCAAATTTAGGAAACCATATATGTACATATATGTATTTATGATAGATACATAGCAAGTAGATTAATGTTAACTTTCAAATTAGCATTAATTCCAAACATTGAATGTTTGGGCATTCATAGTTCATTAACTAGTTCATAACCCATAACAATGTTCGGGCATTCATAGTTCATTAACTAGTTCATAACCCATAACAATGTTCAAATTCGGTGGCGGTGGCAGTGGTGTCTAGTGGCTCATTTGCAAGTTGCACACTAGGAGACAAAAGAATATAAGTTCAAAATATAAAAGCAAGTTTTCTTGTATAAACTAGGTGTTGTTTTATATAGAGAATGGTATTTTGACTAGATTTTTTTGTATTGGTAGCAACGAGAGAGAGAAAAAAAAAAATCGAAATGCAATATATAAAAGCAAGTTTTTTTTTTTTTTGCATAAGCGAGGTGAGTTGGGTGTTGTTTTATATATAGAAAGGTTTAATTTATGGCACCTAGATCAGTGAGTAACAACAAATGACAATTATAATGACAGATTGCATTCATTGTTTATGCAATCAATAATGACACATGGCAGTTATGATGATACGTTGCAGCCATTATTTACTTTATAAACTTAGACGTTGAAATTTAATATGAATTTATATTAAATAACCTATAACATGTAACATTGTTTACTTTATAAATTAGGTTACTTTATAAATTATAAAATTTTAGATGACAATGAAAATTCCTCTAAATAACAAGAAATAAATGCAATGGAAGAAGCCTCTATCGTGGTAGAATTTTAAAAATAGTAGAAGAGGTTTTGTAATGGAATTGTGAAATATAGTCGGAATTATTGGGTCGTCGTGGCTAATGATATTCCTTCAACATGCAAGCATCATGCATCCGGTCATCCAAAAGTGCATAGTTATGTGAGATCAGTTCTTTTGGCTAGCCACCTACTCCCTAATTTTCCTCCCATTCCTTCGGGGCTTGATAGGCTATGGTTCTTTCCGTAAATTTGTTGGTGATCATATATTTCAATGCCCGACTTGACCGCTCTCCTCTTTTATTTACATGAACATCAACTAGAATAAAATTCATTGTATGCACGGGAGGCTTTCATTGTGGAAACCCATCAGCGTCCTTTTCCCAATTCTTGTTGAGGCGAATGTTATCATGGGAATGGAAAAGGTTTCCACATGTTTGGGCGAGTGTGTCATATACCTTCCAGTCCTGTCATGAACTAGGTAATGATTGCTAAGTAGTAGTAGGGAATAAATATAGAACACTAGCAGGAAATGAATGTTATGCAACAATGGTTGGTTAATTACTTGTTAGTGTGGTTTCCAATATGTAGAATTAAGAAACTATAAATGGTTTATGGTTTTGTTATGGTATGTATTCACTGTTAAGGTTGGAGGAAAACAGATTTTACTTTTTATTTTACTGTTATGTTGTCGAAATTTCTTTAGAATTATGTTATTGTAGAACACTCTTGTTGAGAGCACAAATACTATGTATTGTAACTATTTAGTTTTTGAATAATACAATGAGTGTCTTTTGGAGTGTAGGGTTTTTCTCTCGGAAGGTTTTTCCCAAAGATATCATGTTGTTAATGGTTTCTTATTTATTTCATTTGTTTGCAACCATTATGTTTTAAGTTTATACACATTCTTCTCTCATGGATTAGTGTAGGAAGTGTATTGCACACCTCTGCTTCATTTCATTTGGTATCAAAGTCTGATCACTTCAGATCCAAGGTATTAAGGACAAGTTTTTTTATCTAATTTTTGTTTGAGTGGGAGCTTGCGCAGAAGGAAATTTTTTTGTAGGGAAATGGCGAGCACATTTAGATTAAAAATTGAGAAGTTTAATGGCACTAACTTTGAGTTGTGGAAGCTCAAAGTGGAGTATATTCTCATAGATCGAGATGGATGGATTGCAGTATCGGGAACCAAACAGACTAGTATGAAAGATTAAGAGTGGGTGGTGTTGGATAGAAAGGTGAGAATCCTTATCACTCTTTGTTTGGACGATTTGGTATTATTGAATGTTTCTAAAGAACAAATTTTACCATCTCTCTAGAATAATTTAGGAGATTTGTATCACGCTAAATTTTTGGTTAATAAACATTTTCTATGAAAAAAATTGTTTTCCTTGAGAATGGGTGATGGTGATTTTGTAGCTGAGAACCTAAATGCATTTAATAATATTGTGGCCCATTTGATCTCAATTAGAGTGAATATGGATGAGGAGAAGCATTGTATGACCCTTTATGTTATTTTCTAGATTCATGGGAAACCGAGTAATGGCCATTGCAAGCATTATAAATACATTAGTGTTTGATGACATCATGGCTTCTTTACTTAGAGGTGGTGAGGTGAAAAGCTTCTGAATCCACGATTGAGGACTTGGTTATTCATGTAATATCAAAGGAGAAAGGAAAGAAGAGAGAAAAAGGAAAATCCAAATCTTGTGGGAGAAATAAGTCTCCTAGAAAGTCCAAGGAAAAATGTTGGAACTGTGTCAAGGTCGGGGATTTTAGAAGGGACCGCAATAAGAAGGAAAGTAATGATTATAATGATGAGTTTGAAAAATATTCTCTAAAGGATGGTGGAGATTCCTATTTTCATCTTTGGAAATCCATCCAGGTTGTAATGTATCTAACCACCTTGTAATGTATCCAACCACCTCTGTAAATTGTTGGGGCAATGGGGTACTTCACATTTTCTCTTCTTCCACCAATTAAAATTATATTTGATACCATATTATTCATTTCCCTTATTTATAATGAATCGATACATGCAATATGAAAAGAAGGCTCATGCAATTATAAGTAAAGCATTCAAAGCTATAACTCGGGTACTTCACATTTTCTCTTCTTCCACCAATTAAAATTATCTTTGATACCATATTATTCATTTCCCTTATTTATAATGAATCTATACATGCAAAATGAAAAGAAGGCTCATGCAATTATAAGTAAAGCATTCAAAGCTATAAATGCAATGTATTTATTCAACATAACATCATTTAAACACAAAAGATACGCAACATTAACTTAACCTAAACATAATAATCCATAACACTTATTTTTATGAAAATATACACCAATTGACTGTAGACATTGGACATTCCACCCAATCATAGGCTTTGATGTGTTGGAATAGTCAGTAATACTAAGAAGGGGGGTGAATCAATATTAGGCACTTTTTACCATTTTTAACCACAACATGTAAACATTAAGTTATCAACAATTTATCACTTATGATTTCATTCAAGATATCATAAACATATAACCACAGATACACAGTACACACAAATTTTAAGTGGAAACCAAAATGGGAGAAAACCACAGAACTCTTTTTAATGTATCAGAAGATTACATCCACTGGAAGCGCCAACTTCCAAAAATTCTCTAGCACCAACTGAAAGGAGACACCAACCCCTTGGTTTACAGGCTCCAACCTGAAGGAAACTACAACTCCCTAAATTCTCTAGCTTCAACTGGAAGGAGGCTCCAACCCCCTTTCCTTCCCCCTTTCCTTCCCCCTTCCTTCCTCCCTTGAATATAAATAAGAGAATCAACCTATCACTATTATTGTCATTGATATTGATACATCATCATCATCAAAATTGGTTCAACCCCATTAACCACATAAAACTTATGCCCAGATCTCCAAAATGTCCCCAAAATCATATGCCCAAAATCACCAAGATATGTCTCAAGCATGTACCAAAACCTCCAAGATGTGCCTCAAAGAAATATAGAAAAACATACCTTTCATCATGTGAAAATCCTAGTGCATGAGATTTCAGAACCTCAAACCTTCCTCAACTTCAACATCAAGAAAAGAGCATCTTCTTCAAACCCTTCCTCAACCTCACGGGACTGGAATGGGAAACAAGCAGGGCCTTGTGTTACAAGTCTTGGACAACCAGCGGGGTCTTCGCAGGACACCCTATACTTGACCCGCGGGGTTCAACTCAGATAGGGTTTCCCAAAAACCCTTCTCACATCTGCAACTCCAAGAACTCCCTCCTTCGCACAACTCCACTACTTCACTTGTGCTAAGAGATCACAAGCTTCCTTGATGAAAATGAGAGGCTCTTGATGTGTATTTATATTCTTCCAATTACCTTCTTTACTTGTCTTTAGCGTCGACCTATAACTTCTTGTTTGCAACCGTTTTTCTTCTTTACTTGATTTTGGGGCCAACTTATAACTTCTTGTTTGCAGCCATTTAGGGGAAAATTTTACATGATCATCTTTAAGAGGTCATATCTCCTCAACCGTGAGGAACCACGTGGCGTTCCACCTACCGTTTGAAACAGATTAGCGAGTACTATTAAACCATGGAGGTTTTGCATGCACTTGAAATGTTATTCATACTCTTTTTCGTCAATCAACTCTAGGATCCATGACCACACATCTGGGGATTCCTCACCATATTTTCAGGGCTTCTTGACCATAAATTGTAACTTCTTTTCTTAAAAACTAGGGCTTCTTGTAGGCTTATTCAAATAATATTCATGTGAGGGCCATGTGTAGATCTATGCCATAAGGGGACCACTTTGGAGACTGCATCAAATAAACCCATCACTTCTAGGGGATTTTGGACCTGCTTCGGGGGTTCTTCTAGGGTTGACATCAATGACAACCAATTTTTCAACATGATGCACTTAATATCTATGCAACATTCCACCCCCAATATAGGGCTATGAGTCCACATGGATGAATTGGCTCCCGTGGTTGTCTATATTCCTCACACGCAACCCATTTCCCAATACTTTCACAATATTTTACTCCTACAACAAATTCAACCACCCAACCCTATTTCCCCTTCAGTTTACAAAATCCAAAGAATTGGATCATCTTCTCTATCACACATTCCCTTGGTCTATCCCAATTCAATCCAAGGTTCCATCACAAACCAAACAGGAAAATTTTCAACTAGGGGATCCAGGAATTCTCAGTTGTAATAGAACTCTCAATAACAATACTTACCGATGCAAATGGGAATTTTCCCACATAATTCACATAACAAGTATATTCAACACCATGTTACAATCATCATAGCATATCTCTCTAGTGTGTCTTCCCTTCTAATGATCATCATTTGACCAAGAGGATGATTGAAAACAACCAAAAACTATGGTTTATATTTCCATGCCCACAACTAACCACATGGATCACTAAGAAGCCCACATAACTACATTGGAACTCATCCAAAGGTTGATTTGGCTTAACATGATTTAAGGTAAGGACTTTGGCTTATACTATATTAATATACGACTTTTTGGATCCTTTGAACCCCCTAAGCCCCTTTTCATTTCTCTCTTGTGGAATCATATCCCCCCATGTTCTTGTCCATGTAATATGCAATCGGTGATGTGTTTTTATTATTATTTTCAATGTACAATATTTACATATTAAAATTGATTGGTCCTTAGCCACCTTGTTTAGCTCTCAACCTTTTATCATGTATGCATTTACATTGAAATTCTAGGGATAAAAATTGGGTTGTTGCATTCCCTCCCCCCATATTTTGTATCGTCCTTGGTGCACATCAAAATTCAAAACAGATGTGGGTATGCCTCCTGCATTGCATCTTTCAACTCCCATGTCACTTCTTCAGGGATGTAGGAGGTCCACTAGACCTTTACCTTCCCTTTGGATTTGTTCTAGAGAACCATGATTTTTCAATCCAATATATGCACTAGCTATACTTGGAAGTCTCCTTAAGGATCCACTTGAATCAAAGTCCAATCAATGACATGGTTAGGATCATGCACATACTTCTTTAATAATGAAACATGAAATACATTATGCACTTTCATAGAAGTAGACAATGCAAGTGTCCATACAACTAGTCATATTTTGTCCAATATTTCAAATGGAGCACAAAATTTGGTTGCTAGTTTGGTGCAACTTCCCAACTTCAAAGAGATCTTATTTGGCTTCACTTTTAAAAATACATGCTCTCCCACTTTAAATTCCCAGGGTGTCCTTCATTTGTTTGCATAAATATTTTGTCTATCATGTGCTTCCTCTAAATTATGTTTAATTATAACCATTTTCTCTTCCATTTCATTGAGCAACTTTGGTCCAAGTACCACTTTGTCCACTAGATTGTCCCAGCTCATTGCAGTATTGCATTTTATGCCATATAAAGCTTTAAATGGACTCATTTTTAATGAAGTTTGATACCCATTGTTGTAGGAAAATTCAACCAAATGTAAGTAATCTTCCCACTTGGAAGAATTATCCATCACATGCATTTTTAGTGTATCTTCAATCACTTTATTAACTCTCTCTATATGTCCATCTGTTTGTGGAGGGTAGGATATGCTAGCATTCGAATTTATTATCGCTTTAACACTGGACCTGTTGGGAAAGGTAGCAAAAGAATTAGGAATTCTATGTCTGCATTTAAGCGGGGAAATCAGCCAAATGTTTTATGTTCTTATCATATCTATGATGTCGCGTTAAATAATTATAAGACTTTGTTCTACCCATTGGAGAGATCAGGAAAGTTACAAGGTTCATCTCAGTGCTCAATTTCGACCAGAGAAAGACCTATTCATCTATTAGGAGAAAATATGAATGATATGAATATTAAGTAGATTGTGAACAATGTGATCCATCTTCAGTTATCCATAGATGATTCCAGAAAACCGTTACTGAAAGAGGATGATGGATTAAGAAAAAAAAGGGTCAAATAATTGTGGACAACAATGGATGCACTTCACTTGAAAAACATGCATTTTACATATGAGTTTCAGACGTTTCGAGATAGCCATACATGGGATTGATCTGCTATAAAACGATTGACAAATGATATGAAGGAAACATTGAAAGGTGCCTTCGTTGGTATTTAAAAAATAGAACCATCAGAATTATATTTTGATTATCGACATAGAGTTAATTATATTTGCATCTGACTATATATAAAACAACCTACGGGAAATAATTATAAACACTATTGAGGAAAACGCAAATGAAACAGGAAAGATAAAACAAAATAGTTTTGTTTAAAGTAATATGTTATGGATAGTTTGAGTTTGGTTATGAAACTACTAACTGAAGGAATGGTCCACCAAAGGAGATAAAAGAAAACAATGCGCAGCCATTTGGGGAAAAACGTTTTCTGAATGAGAAAAATTAGAGAAATAAAATTCTGAGAGAAAACTTTGGCAGAAATTTCAGAGAGAGGTATGCTTGGAGTGTTGTGAGGACTTCTTCATTCCATTCTTCTTTTACATCTTCATCAGGGATTGACGGAATCGTCGGCAGCAGGGGGTCTTGCGAAGCAGCGATAAGGATAAAGCGATGATGAGATTTATGGCCTTCATTAGGTAAATGTTTACTTGTTAGTTTATTGTATTAAAGCTCGATTTTATTCAGCGCTAATCGGTTTCTATATGCAGGTTTTCTCCTTGTGATTCGCCTTCATGGCTCCATTCCACTTCTGGCTCAGCTTTATTTTTTTCTTTTTCGCGCTTGGTCTTTTTATTGTACATTGTGTCTAAAGGGGCTAAAGACCATATACATGGCCCTAGTCTACGCAGAGACTTGTAAATTCTAGAAATTTATGAATTTGTATGGGAAACCTTTTAATGGAAATCATTTCTTTCTCACTATGAACTATCTCTTTGAGTTTTCTTTTAAATCCTCATTTTTTCTCATCTTTATTAATTTTAAACTTTGAATTCAGAATATAAAAAAAATTATATAACTCTGAACTATCTTTTTGAGTTTTCTTTTAAATCCTCATTTTTTCTCATCTTTATTAATTTTACACTTTGAATTCAGAATATAAAAAAAATTATATAACTTCAAAAGAACCTAATGCACTATGGTTATTGGATGTATGTATATTCTTTTCTTTTAGTTGTTTTCAAGGTATAGTTTTTTTTTTTTTTTTTTTTTAATTAAAAGAATGTTGAAGTAACAATCCTTACATTATTTTTTCAATTAATGTTTGATATTTATTTTGGTGGTTATTAAATTTTGTTTATTAAATTAATCTTTTAATTAATCTTAAGTTAATATTTTCCAACTTTTTGTTTTTTTGCTAAACAAATGCAACTAAATGTTTGTTTTTATTTATTGCCTTTACTTATTAGATTTAAATTTTGTTACTTCAAATGTATAAACTCCACCTAGAAGTAAAAATCATAAAATCGCATAAAAATTAAATATTGTTAAAAAGTAAAATTATAAGGCAAAGGAATTCATGCTTAGACTGTAGGTTAGGGGGGAATTTGGCCTAAAGTTCAATGCGATTTCTTGTCCAGGGCTTTAATCCTAGGGTGATATTTCCGTCTCTTCTCTCCTAGCCCCACGAGAGGTTGAAAATGTTGATGTTGGAGACTCTTTAGTCCCTCGACGTCAACAAGGTTCATCAAATTGGATCTTGTCTTTGTAAAATGATGGAAGTCCACTTAAGAACCCTTGTATCTTCACCTTCTCCTCTTTTATAAAGCACACATATATCATCAGCTCCGAGAAATTAATTTTGTATTCCTCCATGTTCATATTTACCAAATTGAGCTCAAAAAAATCTTGCATTATTTTGTCATAGTAGTGCTCAGAAAGATATTGTTGCTTGAAATATTTTTTGAACTGATTCCAAGAAATCCTTTTCTCATTATTGTGCTTAAATTTCTTGAGATAATTCCACCACATGGAATACTTTCTTTGTATATGATATATAGAAATCCTAGCTTTTGAATTGGATAAATAGCTATGCAATTGAAAATATTTTGAATCCCAAGAAACTAGTTGATGGCCTCTTAATTCGACATATTTTTGCCTATAAAAACAACCTCTTTTTCTATCTTGGATCCTAGTTTCAAACCTTGATATTTGTCATCATCATCACTTTTCTTTGTACCTATCACGTGGTATGAAGGATTGCAATTTTAAATCATTTTCTTATTTACATGATTGGTTTAGGAAGGTCCATATAATGACTTGCGATTTCTAGTGATTGCTAAAGGTTGTTGCCGGAATATATGTTATGAATAAATCTTGATAAAAAATTATGTAGCATGTGTTCCACACCATAATCCACGGGTCATAAATAGGACCAAAAAACACAAGTGGCTTCGAGCATTTATGACATTTTGAACAAGGTTTCGATCAATTATGGTAGCGTGAAGAATCCATCGATTTGTTTCCATTAGAGGCAGAGTATTAATCCTATCTAGTGGAATCTATGCATTCAAGTTCAATAAGCTGTAACCGATTACTATATCACACCTATTCATGTCTAGGAGGATTAATGAATGCACCTCAACATAAAAGTTTTACAACAAAATCATCAATGTGATTCCACACTATGCAAATGGAGTCATGATGTTCACATGCCTCAGGGTTTTGATAGGAAAATTGTTTTTTTCATTATTGTATGATTTCATTTTCAGGAGGTTGTGATCACCTTTACATCACAACACTCCAAGCCTCAACTTGTAACTAAAATCAAACCTCCCTGAGTGTATAGGAATATTGTTATTTATATTTTGAACACGGAGATACCTTATCACGTTATATAAACATAGTATCCTCATTCTAATGGAGGTGATAGTTGTTATATATATATATATATATATATAATCGATGTTTTTTCCTTTGTATGATCACTTTATAGTGTGTGTGGTGATTCTATAGTAAGGAATATAGGTCGAACCCCATATGGGGGCACACTCTAAGGTGAGGCACTCTGTATGCTCTCTGTATATATGTTTGTATGTTTTTGTTTTAACTCTATTATGTTCATTTTTTGGTGTTAATGTCTTTCCTAGCAATTATTTGTTTTGTTTCTTATAGAATGTTTTACTGCAAAAATAAGTTATTTAGCTATAGAATTAGAAACCACTTATGGTGATAATCTAATAGAAGAGGAAAATAAATGTTATTATAGGACTATGTCATTGATGATATCACTCTAAGAGGAACCATAAATTGGGCATGAAACCATAGTGTAAGGAGTTATTTAAATGTTTGATTGTAGAAGAATTAATTTATGTTTGCAAGCCTTACAAGTTTGGTTTTTTATTTCAATTTTACATTAGAGTAGATATATTTCTTTTAAGCCATTTACATAGAATGAATAGGTTTTTTTTTCAATCTAGAAGGAAATAAGCATATGGATTTTATTTAGTCAATACAGGGAACTTGTTATGTGTATACATCACACAGTGTCTCACAAGCTTTATAGAACTCCAAGTTGATGATTAAATCAATTAGTGGATTGAGTTTACCCCTAAATTTTAGGATGTCAATTAAAAACAATTTCATTTTTGGTGTCGTTGTTGGGGAAGCACTAAGGAATTTGAATACTTTTTTTACACCGATTTAGGAGACAACATAGAATTAGGAGATGATCTTAGGGAACTATCAACAAACCCTCTACTAACATGCATCATAAGTGTTTTTCAAATGAAATAGGTCATACTAGGATGCATGAGAAGACTTAGAGATACTCAGGGACATTTTCCGTGGTGTTGTAGGAACCACCTGTGTTACTAACACCTTGGTAGGAAAACCTATAGAAGGAGGAAACTCTCAATATATCTCAGAGTCCCAGTATAAAATCCAATTGAACAAATAGAATCCAATTTAGTAGGTATCCCCCACAAGGACAATTCTGCAACCTATGTTGCCATTCTTGATGTTTTACTTATATAGCTAGTAGTTGCAGTTCTTCTTTATTATTATAATGATTTATCACATTAGTTGCATAAATAAGATCATTGAAAGAGAGGAAATCACAAAAACAATAGAGAAACACGGATTATCCTAGGAAACCCTCATGGGGAAGAAAACCCAGCAAAAATTCCTCAATATAGATAGACCAAAGACCAAATAGAATATCCTCCTCTACTCCTTCACTAGGAAGAATAGTGCACCACTTGACCAAGAAATACCAAGAGATAGACCAAAAATCCTCCTTGACGTCACCCCCAGTTGTAGCAACTTCTCCTCCAAGACTTGCACACTAGTGTGTATATATCCAAATGAGGCAYTGGCCTCTCTTATAAATAGTGGTCTGGCCAGCCTATTATTAGATTTGGGCCGACCTGTCACTTTACCCTCTTAATTTACAATTAACTGTCAAGGCACAATAGGGCCAACTTTTACTAAGGCACAATAGGACTAACTAAATATAATATAATAATATTATTCAACTCTCTCTCAGGTAGAATATTCTTCAAAGTTACCATATTTCAACACTCCCCCTTAACAAGAAGGGTATTCTACTAACAAAATCAATAACAATTGATTGGACTCAATACATCATCAAGCGGAGGGGACATCATCATCAACATCGAGAACATTATCGGTCATATATATAGGTCATCGAAAGTTTTTATCATCATCAACATCAGTAGAAGTTGAACATCATCATCATCATCATCATTTGTAGCACGGAGTTGGAGTAACATCATCATCATAAACAGCATGAAACTAGAACATCAACATATATATGTGGCAATAGAATGAGGCAGGTGCATCAACAAAAACATTTGTGGTACTCTGACAGACCGTCCTTACCAGACCTTCGGGATCTTCCCATGAATCATAAGATTCCCTAGGATATGCACATGTACTCTAACAGACCATCCTTACCGAACCTTCGGGATCTGCCCAGGGATGATCATTCCCTTAGGATATAAAATCCTAATTGAGCTACCCTTTTTTTCTCAGGATACCAAAGTATCATCAACATCACTCCCCCTTTCGAGGGAGGTCCTTTTCGACTACACCAAGCTTGTCTCGGAAGTACTCAAACTTCACACGATACAGAGGATTAGTCAACACATCTGCAACATACTCATATGTGGCAACATATTGGAGCTTCACAACTCCCTTCAGTGCCAAGTCACGAATGTAGTGGTATCGGATCTCAATGTGCTTCGCCTTATCATGGAACATTGGGTTCTTTGTCATATTTATGCAACTCTAGTTATCACAAAAGATCACGGTAGCATCCATCTCTAGGTCAAATAGACTTGTCAACAACTTCTGAAGCCATATGGATTCACANATCTCAATGTGCTTCGCCTTATCATGGAACATTGGGTTCTTTGTCATATTTATGCAACTCTAGTTATCACAAAAGATCACGGTAGCATCCATCTCTAGGTCAAATAGACTTGTCAACAACTTCTGAAGCCATATGGATTCACAATTGGCGGAGCATGCTACAAAGTACTCTGCTTCTATCGTACTGAGAGAAATATTGGATCGCTTCCTGCTTTTCCACGAAGTCATGGATGACCCCAAACTGAAGCAACATCCTGAAGTGATTTTTCTTTCTGAATCACTTCCAACCCAATCTAAATCAGTATATCCATACAATCTGAAGTCACAATATCTAGTATAACAGGGGCCATATTCCAGTGTACCGTTAAGGTATCTCATCACATGCTTTCCATATACAAGGTGAACATGTCTGGGATCCACCAGATACTGACTCAAGGTGTTCATAGAAAATCATATATCTAGTATGGTATTTGTCAGATACATTAACGAACCAATCATCTCTTTGTATAGAGTAACATCAATTATTTCTGACAAAGTATCAGCCAATAACTTCATATCCATCTCCATAGGAGTAGACATGGTTTTACATTCCATCATGTTGAATCTCTTTAAAATTTCCATAGCATACTTTCCTTGAATAAGGAAAATCGCTTCTCTAGGCTCTACCAAACTTCAAGACCTAAGAAATAATGCATCGGGCCTAGGTCTTTCATCTCAAATTCAGCGGCAAGATTCTTCTTACAATCTTTGATAATATTTTCTTCATCTGTCAAGAATAAGTCATCCACATATAGAAACAATATAACTAGTCCATCATTCTCAATATTGAAGTAAATTTTGGGATTAGCTTTACTCTTGGTAAAGCACAAGCTCATCAGAAAACTATCGATCCTTCCATACCAATCTCTTGGAGCTTGCTTCAACTTGTAGACATGAGTCTTCTTGTCACATACTTTGAACCAAATTTTCACATCACATTGTACAAACCTGTTACACTTGCTCAGTTGCAACTCAATCTACATAATCATGTGTTGGTTCTCTATATACTTTTCTGATTACTAGAGAAAGTGTCTCGTCGTAATCTTCTCCCTCTTGCTAGGAGAATTCTCTGGACACAAATCGGGATTATGCATATCTATGAATGGGTATGGGGACGCTGTGAAATATCCTTGATCCAACCGATCTGGATATCTACTATTGATCTAGTGTTTTGTGTCACAAGTATGATACTCTGGGGGTTTCTGGATGCATTTTTAATTTCCGATCTGATAATTTGGGGGTTTTGGGATGTGTTTAAGTTATGATTTTGAGATGCTTTGTGATTTTCGAATGTGTGTGTCATACAATATGGTTTAAATAGTATATATATGATGCATGTGGAAATAAGGAACAACAACCGCCCAATAATATGTATTATGAGATTAAGCAGGAAAATACAATGATATACTAGAAATATAGAAAATAGTCCCTAGTTAGATCTTATGGATCGTCACTGGAATACAAGCAGATAACATAAAATACTTGTGATCGGAAGATGAAGGCAGATCTAATGCATGGACAGATAGATCGAAAAAATCGACAGTTCTAGAGAAGCACAATAACTGCTACAAACTGGAAAACTCGTCCTGAAGGCTATAACCGTCGGAATGAGCTACAAATTGCCTTAACATAAGCATCCTAGCCTCTAGGCTAATCCTGGTGACTTTCAGACAAAACATATATCCTCTGAAGCTCTGGATCTCACCCCCTGGGGGTCTTCACACCTCTTGGGATCTTTGAGTGCGCCCTAATGATTCCACCAACGAAATCAGTTGTTATATGTCTCAAAATGTGCACCCTAGCTAATGTTGAACTGGGTCAGAGGGGTTTCCTCAGATCTTATCTGAAACTCTGTCTAGAACCCCAATTGTCCTTCCTTAAGATATGTGCATTGTATGGCTGACAGTTGCACCCTGAAGGATTCCACCGTCAGAATCTGATCACAGGTGGCTCAATCTATGTGCCCTGGATGGATCTCAACTGGGTCAGAATGGATTTGCAATACAAGCTCTAATATTGTGCAGCTACACAAACCCTCTCTCTGACCTTGTGCCCTCACTGGTTGAGTTGTGCAACAATGCAAACTGGGTACTCTTGAATCGCATGATGAAATACTTGGATGGTATCTCCAATAGGCTAGGGTGTGTCTCTCAACACCAAAACCGATCAATGGAGGTGGTTTCCTCCAGAAACCACAAAATAATAGAAGGTTGAATCTCCTCCTCATCTGGGAACTCTCTCAACATCAAATCATAACATAACATAATGAGGAATTAGGTCGAATTCCTCCTTTTATACTCTTCCCAATCTAATTCACCATTGACCTCACTTAAGCTAGGCGCTTTTCCTCCTAAGGTGAGTAATTAATTAATTAAGTCCCCCTTAACACCTTTTCATTCTATTTCTTTGTTGACTTAGGCTCAAGTGACATTTCCTATGTTTTTGGCTTAATTCATCATTTAGCCATCAATTCTCCCTTATTTGTCATCTTGTTCCTTGTTTGTGCCTAACTATAGTTTACGAGAACAAATAGACTACTAAGTCACTCCCTGCTGACCTACTCTTGGGAATGGGACATCACAGTCCTCCCTTCCCGATATTGCTTGTCCTCAAGAAACATCAATCCTAGGTGCTTCAAAATGTGCTCCCCCTCCCACGTGGAATCCTCCTCTGGAATTCCCCTCCATCTAACCAAGCACTCCCTGATGACCCTATTCCACAACCTATGCTCTCTCCGCTCAAGCACCTCCTATGGCATTAACTCCAACTGGCCCTCCTCATCTGAGGGTGGAAACTCCTCTGAAGTGTTGATATGTTGTCCCACTGCCATTTTAAGGCAAGAAACGTGAAAGACGTTATGAATCTTTCTACCTTTTGGTAGCTCTAGCTCATATGCCACCTCGCCTACCCTCCTGATGACTCTGTATGGCCCATAAAATCACGGCTTCAATTTCTATGCTTTGTTCCTCTTCAAGGAGAACTATCAGTATGGTTGTAACAATAGAAAAACCAAGTCCCCAACCTTGAAACCGTGCTCTACCCTCTGCATGTCTGCATAGATCTTTTGTTGGTTTTCTGTTGCCTGCAAGTTTTCCTTCACTTCCCATGGAATCCTTTGGCTCTCCTCCACCCAATATTTGGCCCCTGGGACCTTGCTATCCCCAAATACAGTCTCCACAAAAGTGGGTGCATCGTATCCATACAATTCTCTAAATGGAGACATCTTGATGTACATATGGTGAGTCGTGTTGTAACAATACTCACCCATGTGCAACCACCTCACCCATGTGCGTTGATGTCCTCGCACATAGTTCCTCAGATACCCCTCCACCCATTTGTTGACAATATATGTATTTCCATCTTTCTGTGGGTGGTAGTTGGTACTCATGGATAGTTATGTTCCTGTCAACCGAAAAATCTCCTGCCAAAATCGTTGATGAAGCACCCATCTCTATCATTGAATATCTTCTTGGGTAGGTTGTGCAACCTGAATACCTCTCTGAAAAACAAATATGCTACCTATATGGACTTGTAKTCCGTGGGTATGGCAAAGAAATGTGAAAATTTGGTCAGCCTTTCAACCACCACAAATATACAGTCCCTGCCCTGCACTCAAGGAAGGCCTGTAATGAAATCCATAGAAATGCTCTCCCATTTCTACTCGGGAATGGGTAGAGGCTGAAGTAACCGTGTTGGGTGTGTCTGCTCGAAATTTTTCTACTGACAATTCATGCACTCTCAGACGTGCTTCAGTACATTATCGTTAAGACCCTTCCATGAAAATATCTCCCTAATCTGCCTGTAAGTTTTTAAGTATCCATGGTTCTGTGTTGCAGGCAAATCATGACACACCTTCAGAATCTTCCCCTTTAAGGTAGATTCTGGAACCAAGTAGATTTGGTCCTTGTATAAAATGACGTCATATAGTACTCGGTATCTATCATCAACCACCTGTCCATCCATCACCTCACAAATAAACAAAAAAATTGGAGTATTCCACCCACAACTATGCTTTCCAATCTGTGCAAATGTCCATCATCGAACACCCTGGTGGCCTCCTGGACAAGGAATCTGCTACGACATTCCTTTTTCCCTTGACATACTTAATTTCAAAGTCAAAGTCTTGGATCTTCAAGACCCACTTATGTTTTCTCTCACTAAGGTCTTTCTGATCCAGGAAATACTTGAGACTTTCGTGATCAGTCTTCATGACAAATCTGCTACCCACCAGATATTTCCTGAATTTGGTTAAGGCGTGCATGATTGCTATAATTTCCTTCTCGTAAATAGAGTAGAGTCACTCTAAATAATTGATCTTCCTACTCTCAAACACAATGTTATGGCCTCATTGCATCAACACTACTTCAATCCCCACCCCTGATGCGTCGCACTCCAAGACGAATGTCTATGAGAAGTCCGGAAGGGCTAGAACAAGGCATGTGCTCATAACCTCCTTCATCTTCTCAAATGTTCGTTGTGACTCCTCTGTCCACTAAATGGAACCTTTCTTGGTCAAATTTGTGAGTGGTAATCCTAACTATGAAAACCCCTAACAAACCTCCTGTAATAGTTCCACAGCCCAAAGAAGCTCTGCAACTCTATCACACTCCTGGATGTTGGCCAAACCAAAATGGCCCTGATATTCTCCAGATGTACCTGAACCTCCTTTGCACTGATGATGTGTCCCAAGTAAAGTAAATTTTTCATCCCGAACTCACACTTGGACTTTTTGGCGTATAGTGATTGGGCCTCCATGATGCTCAACACCTCATCCAAATGCCCCATATGCTCCTTCCAGGTCTTGTTGTAGACTAAAATGTCGTCGAAGGAAACCAAAATTGATTTCCTCAACTTCCCTCTGAATATGTGGTTCATGCAAGAATAGTATGTAGTTGTTTCATTGGTTAGCCCGAATGGCATAACTAGAAACTTGGAATGGCCAAAATGGCACTGAAATGTCGTCTTCTCTATGTTCTGCTCTCTGATGTTGATCTGATGATATCCAGAGCGTAGATCAATCTTCGAGAAGAAAACTTCCCCATGCATATCATCCATAAACTCGTCAATGTGAGGGATAGGATATCGGTTCTTGATGGTTTTCTTAGTCAAGGTCGGTAATCGATGCAATCCTCATGGTACCATCCTTCTTTAGGACTAAGACAACTGAAGAAGCAAATGGAATGCTAGTAGGTCTGATGTGTCCCATCACCAGCAATTCCTTGATTGATTTTTCTATCTCATCCTTGAACCTCATGGGATGATGATAGGGTGGGGTGATCATGGGTTTGCCCCCCCCCTCCAACTCAATGGTGTGCTCAAATCCCTTGTTCGGCGGTCTCCTATTGGAACTGAACCAAAAACCTATTGATGTCGTCCCAACAAGTGCTTGATCTTTGTCTGATATTGTTGTTCACCCTCGAAATCCTTATGCATAGTTATCAAGCACTTTGTGGCAGATGCTACCTCCCCATGCCTAAATATCCTCTCCATCCTCTTGGCTGAGACTGTACTGGATACTCCTGTCGACATGCCCCTCAGAACAAACATCTTCCCGTCACTGTATCTGAACCCCATCTCCAAGGTTTGGTAGTTAGTGGTGATTTTTCCCAAGGCGATCCACCACTAGACTCCCAAAACCACATCTGTCTCTGATAGGTCAACCACATAAAATGTATCTCTCATGATCTAGTTTCCTAACTTGATCTCCAAGTCTGGAACTATGTCTAGACACTCCACTGTATGGCCATCTACTACTGCGACATCAAATCCCTCAAACTCATGTGTCTGAAGGGACCGTCTCGATACCAATGAAGCGTTGATGAATTTATGGGTGGCCCCACCATCTTTCAGGGTGATTTCCCATTTCCCCTTAATAGTCCCTCTAATCCGGAGGGTGTCATACCTAGGAACACCAGAAAGGGTTGCTATGAACTCCCTTTTTTGGTTTCCATCTGCTAGCCTACTCATAAAGCTATGGAGCTACCGGTGGGTGGGCCCCTGCTGGTGTCGGTGGTCTACAAGGACGTTTCTCCTCTACCTGCTCTGACTCCTCCTCTGAGCTGGTGGATCCACTATCTTGCTCCTCCTCCTCACTATGCACAATGTCTGTTGCCACCTCAATATAATGAATCTCTCCCTTTCCCATACACATGTGGCCTTGGATCCAAGGATCTCTGCAGTTGAAGAAAAGATTCTTTCTCATAATCTATCACCTTGTCTCATCATCCATTTTCTCCTTGACCTTACATTCTCTCTGGAATGGATTTTGGTCTTGATCCTTCTGTGGTATGAAGGGTTTGGAAAAGGGTTTAGTTTTTGGCACTAAGTCTGCCAAATCTCTAGTGTGTAGGATGGCATCCTACAAGGTGTGAGGCTAATATGCCTTCACCCATCCTCTTAAGGGTTCTATGATCCCTTCTGTGAATAACATGATTAGCCTGGGCTCAGATATATATGTCACTGCCACTACTACCCACTGAAACTTTGAGATGAATGCCTCTGTTGTGCCATTTTGTCTCAACTGGGATAGATCTCTGAAATGGATCTCTATATCCCTCCTGTCAAATCTGTCCATGAGTCTCTCTCTGAACTCCCTGTAGGAGGTCATGCGATTGTGACCCAATGTCATCAATCCATAATGCCACCACTTGTGTGTCTCACCCTCCAAGTGTAAAATAGAGAAATTGATGGCCTTTCTCTCGATCATTTGGTTGAGCTTGTAGTATGTGTCTAGCTTTTGTACCCAAGCTCTGGCGGTGCATTTGGATGATCCGTCGAAAGAAGGTATGGTGAGTTTACCAACTTTCCAGATGAAATCAATGTTATGCCTCTATTGTTGTTGCGGTCCTCCTCTCTGTGGCTCTCTGGGGCGATTCCTGAGTCTGAGTCCACAATAATCGACTAGGTTCATGTTCTGATGGAAGCCACAGCCCAATGTTTCATACTCCCTCCTGTACTTTGCAATTTCCTCTACATGAGTGGGCGGCCTGTATGTTATCGACAGTTGTGCTGCTACTAGGGATGCCCTCTGGAAACTAGGAAACAAAGGTCTGGGAATCCTAATCGAAGAGGTGTATGTGGAGTAGGAGACTGGGGTCTACTGCCTATCCCTGAGTTCTCATGTGCTACATGTGGGGATTTTGTTCTCGGGGTGCCCACTATATCCAATCTATCAGCCATCTGTGCTAAGGAATGAGTCATGGCCCGTTGACTAGCTACCATATTGTCGATAACCTACATGAAGGTTGCCTCTGGCTCCATAGAGGCCTTAACACTGCCCTTTGTTCGCTCATATCTGTCTCCTAGAATCCTCTCTACCTTACGCTCAGCCTCTTGCTCTACCATTCTCTCTGCTTCCCTGTGTGCCTCTTCCTCTTCCTCTGAGTTGGGAGGGAAAGGAGGAAAGTCAGGCCTAGGCCTTCTTTCCTTGCCCCTGTTGTAAGTGACATATTCATCACCTACGTGCTCACGACCCTCTTGGTCTTCTGCTACACTCATTGTCTTTAGTCATAGGCTAGCAGGACTAAAGCTATGATACCATTGAAATATCCCTGATTTAGTTGATCTGGATATCTACTGTTGATCTAGTGTTTTGTCTCATAGATCTAATACTCTGGGGGTTTCTAGATGCGTTTTTTGTTTCTGATCTAATACTCTGGGGGGTTTCTTGATGTGTTTAAGTTAAGATTTTTAGATGCTTTATGATTTTCACATGTGTGTGTCATACATTATGGTTTAAACTGTATATATATGATGCATGTGGAAATAAGTAACAACAACCACCCAATAATATGTATTATGAGATTAAGCAGGAAAATACAATGATATGCTGGAAATATAGAAAATAGTCCTCAGTTAGATGTCATGGATCGTCACTGGAATACAAACAGATAACATAAAATACCTGTGATCGGAAGATGAAGGTAGATCTTATGCATGCACGGATAGATTGTCAAAATCGACAGTTCCAGAGAAGCACGGTAACTGCTACAAACTGGAAAACTCGTCCTAAAGTATATGACCATTAGAATGAGCTGGAAAATGTCTTAACATAAGTGCCCTGGCCTCTAGGCTGATCCTGGTCACTATCAGACGGAAGATCTATCCTCGGAAGCTTTGGAATTAATCCCCTGGGCATTTGCGCACCTCCTGGGCTCTCTGAGTGCGCCCTAATGATTCCACCAATAAAATCGGTTGCTATATGTCTCAAAATGTGCACCATGACTAATGTTGAACTGGATCGGAGGGGTTTCCTCATATCTGATATGAAACTTCGTCTATAACCCCAACTGTCCCTCCTCAAGAGATGTGCACTATATGGATGATTATTGCGCCCTAAAGGATTCCACCGTCAGAATCTGATGACATGTGGTTCAATATATGTGCCCTAGCTGGATCTCAATTGGTTTTGAAGGGATCTACAATACAAGCTTTGATCTCGTGCAGCTACAAAAACTCTCTCTCTAACCTTTCACCCTCATAGGCTGAGCTGCGCAACACTGGAAACTGGGTACTCATGAATCGCATGGTGAAATACCTAGATGGTATATCCAGGGATGATTTTAAGGATGGGAATTTATTTTAAAATGTAGAAACCTTGGCGAATCTCACTAATCCCTCATATGTCAACTATAAATGTTTGGCGATATTTTTGTAAAAATATTAAAATTTCTAAGTATTTTATATAGTTTTTATAAAATTTTGGCGATTTTTAAGGTAAAATAATTTTATCCTATGGAATTTGGGCAAATCATTTTTAAAATAGTGAATATAGTTTTTGGAAAAACCATGGATAGTTAGCCCATGAGCGAAAGTTAGCCCCTAAAATCATCTCTGGGTATATCTGATAGGATAGGGTGCTTCTCTCAACACTGAAACTGATAAATGGTGGTGCTTTCCTCCAGAAATCCACAAAATAGTAGAAGGTCGAATCTCCTCCTCCTCTGGGAACTCTCTCAACATCAAATCATAACATAGAATAATGAGGAATTAGGTTGAATTCCTCCCTTTATACTCTTCTCGATCTAATTGACCATTGACCTCACTTAAGCTAGGTGCTCTTCCTCCTAAGGTGAGTAATTAATTAATTAAGTCCCCCCTTAACACCTTTTCATTATATCTCTTTGTTGACTTAGGCTTAAGTGACATTTCCTATGTTTTTGGCTTAATTCATCGTTTAGCCATCAATTCTCCCTTATTTCTCCTCTCGTTCCATGTTTGTTCCTGACTATAGTCTATGAGAACAAATAGACTACTAAGTCACTCCCCAGTGGCCTACTCTTGGGAATGGGACATCACAGGCTGCTCCTCCTTACTAGATCGTGAGGGTTGAATCCCTCTGAACTCTAGCGCCTTATAAGCTAGTACTTTGTGGGGTCATGTTGACCCAAAAATCTCACCCTTGAGATTTGGATAGTCAAAGGGATAGTCTATCCTTTCAGGCTGGAATTCAGAGGTTCTTCTTGATAGCACATGACCATCATTCAGAGGTCTTCCAGGCATAGTGATTCTTGTTATGGTCAGTTGGAGGATGGTTTCTTACAAGTGTTGAGTTCAAATCTTGTTTCATTGATTTATGGGTTATTACAGGATGAGATTTCAGTTCTAGTTTTGAGTATGAGACACTTGTAGCATTATGGGACACTTCTTTCCCATGAGGATGTTATTGACCCCTCACATCAGTTATTTGACAGCATATTATTACTCCTTGTCCAATTATGCTTCCAATGAGTATAAACTTGATGGTATTTGAACAACTTTATTTTTGGGTGATGAGGTGGCAGAGGTGATGACATGGCAGGGTGAGGTGGCAACCCATGTGGGCCCCACACGCCTAAATCTGGGTCCTTTTCCCTCCTAACATTGTTCCCACTAAGGCACCCAACACTTGCTAAATGAAAACTGGATAAAATAAAGAAGTTTCCCAAAGTCATAAAGCATTCTAAAGCAAGTCAAAAAGTCAATCTGGGCGAGTTGTCTCCTTTCTATTTTAGCTTTAGCTTTCTACTTTAGCTTTTAGCCTTTAACTTTTATCTTTTTCTTTAGCTTTCCACTTTTTCCCTTTCCCAACTTTCCACTTTTCATGCTTTAGCTTTTGCTTTAGATTTCCACTTTTTCCTTTTCTCCCTTTTCCTTCCATTCTATCACTCATGCACCCTATTTCTCTCCATGAGGTGCACCCCTCTTACTTTTTGGCCACAACTTCTCCATACCTAACTAGTTTTGACCCATTCGACCTCCATTCTCCTCCAGATAACCCCCAAATTTGGCCAGATTGCATGGGAAAGGTGCGCTTAGCCAGTTTTAACAGGTTTTCATGCATTGACACATGGAAGATCGACATATTGACACATGGGCGAGGGATATTGGCTAGATTTTGGCCCAGTTTTGAAACATCAGGGCGAATTCTTCATGCAGTCATCTATATATGCAAGATTCTTCCACAGTTTACAATTTGATCACTCCATTGCAGGATCATTACTACTCTCTCATTTTATTCTATCTCTCATTCTAGCTTCAGTTTCTCAAATTCTTGGAGATCATTGTAACAGTTCATGTATTTTCTCTATGATGGAGCCATTCCTCTTATTTGACGTGAATAAATAGTCTCATGTGTTGATTTTGGGCTAGATTCTTGTTTTTGCATTGGATTTCTGAAAAATTGCAAGTTTCTTGAAGCTCATCTGGAGGTCAATTTGGCACCATTGAAGTGTTATTTTCTTGCTAATTTCTTTCTTTTTGCATTCTATTTGTTTGCTTTGCTTAGGTTTTTCCACTAAAATTTATCTAAAATCAATTTTTATGCAAGTTTTGGGTGAGATTATCTAACCCTCATTCCAAAACCACTTTGTGCTTGCTGATTTGTGTTTTTGCATGTCATATTCTATCCATCAAGCAACACTCCCTAGGGTAGCCTCCCTGTGGTTGGCACACACCAGCCCAAAACAAGAGGGGTGTTATCATTCATGACCTTAGGATCCACCCCTGAATTAAGCCTAGTTTGATTCCCTCAACCTACAATCGACCTAAATCCTAGGGTGTTAAGTTTAGTCTTAACAAATTGGCGTCGTTGTTGAGGAAGAAGTTCTAAGCCCTGGTAGACGACATTTTGGTGAGTTTTATTTCACCTGGCGACTCCAAAAAGATCTAAAGCGACTCCACGGAGGACCTTACGTAGATCAGCCTATTTAAACTCAAACCCACAGACCATTGTAGCAGATCCACATATTTCCTCATATTCATCATCTGCACAAACCCTACTTCCTCCTACCCTTGTTGCACAAGAAAATCCTTTACTTTTACCAGTTTTCCCGATGGCAGGAGAAAACCAACCTAGGATTGCTTTCACRCTCAACATGTATGCGCCCTTGAACTTGGCCAATGTTGCAAATCTTTTGAATTCTTTGCCTACTGGAAATTATGGAAAATACGTGCCTAATTTTGTTGGGAACAATGCCATCACTGCAGAATCACACATCAAAGCTTTCTTGGAGTATCTGGAAAACATAGGTGTGACTGACGAAGATGTGGTCATGAGGATTTTTGCGCAGTCGCTAACTTTGGATGCAAGAGATTGGTACGAAGTGCTTGCAGTGAACAATATTGATGGTTGGAATACTTTCCATGACAGATTCATGGACAAATGGTCTCACAAACAGGACAATGCTTTTCTCCTTAAATATTTTTCCTTGATTAAGAGAGATGAAAACGAATCCATGGAATAATTTAATTCATGTTTTATGAAATATTATTGTAAGATTCCACATACTGATAGACCTAATCATTCTAGTTCTTTAATATTTTATATTGAACCATTTGATGGATTATTTGGTGTTTTCTTGAAACAGAAAGAACCACACAATCTGGAAAGCGCTTTCAAGGAATCCCTCAAGATGGAGAATAATTTCTTCACTGCAAATCAGGCCAAGGTTTCATTGCAAGATTTGCTAGATCCACAAGGTCAAAAGGTATCTAAACTCCTTCTCCACCTCTTGCTCAGCCTCTCCTAGAACTTAAGAAAGAACCCAAGAAAGAGGAGGATAACTTATCTAGTAATACCCAAGTTGTGAGCCTATTGCAAGACCTTGTACAAAAGCTTAATGTCCAAGATAAACCCTCCCATCTATCGKCTTCATCCCAAAGAACTTTCAATCAAYGAAGGAGAAACTTTCATGCCCATAAAAACTTTGAAAACCCTAAAAACCCAAATCCAGCTCTAGGAGCGAACTTTGTAGGGAAAAACACACTTTTCTCAAGCCCTTACTATAGAGCTTGTAACATGCCTCATCCTGAGGATACTTTCCAGCTATTTGCCCAATATGTGAATGTCTTCCTAGGAACATATAGTCATGAGGACCACATGTTCAACATGACGGGAGAACTCCATGAGGAGTTGGAATATTCTCAAGAACACCCATATGCATCATCATCAGAAATCCAATCTCATAACAGAGGTGTCTTTCAAATTGATTCTTCCCTTCACCAGGAAGCCAAGTCCACTTTAGATTCACCTGCTGCTAGGAAAGAGGAAATCCAAAAAGCTAAGGAGGTGCGCATAGCTAGGTTAGAATATCTCCAAAGAAAGTATGTTAGAAGAAACAAAGACAAATATCCCCACACTTCCAGGGACCCTTCCTCATCAAATCAGAAAGAAAATGAAGCCACAAATGCTCTTTTGCCAACTCCACAAGGTCCCAAACGAAATGTACCATCTTTATTTGACCAAAACAGAAGTGGAAATCAGCAAGTTATCCAGGGTAAATCTGCTACAAATCAGCAAGTTGTCTAGGGTAAATGTGCCACAAATCAGTAAGCTTTTCAAGGTAAACCTGCTCCAAATCAACAAACAATTCAAGGTAATGTTGCTACCTCTAATGTTGATTTTACATGTTTTACTATTGAGGCCGAATTAACCAAGGTAAAGATCCTTATTCCCCTCAAAGAGTTAGCAAAAAACCCTTCTTATCAGCAATCTATTTCGAAATTTATGGGCTTTCTTGCATATGAAGCTAATATAAATGATCAGATTCTTGAAATCTTCCTAGGGACAAGCAGGCGAGAGAAAAAACACATGCCTTTTTTCATGTCTTTACAAATTAATGGTTTAATTTTGAGGAATTGCATGCTTGATTCAGGTGCTTCAAGTAACATTATGACATTAGAAGTAATGAATCAATTAGGCTTGCAGATTACCAAGCCTTATAGAAATGTTAAAGCTATGGATGCTAGAGAAGTTGAATGCCTTGGTATTATCAAAGACTTACAATTTTTCTTGCTTGCATGTCCACAGAGGCTCATGGTTATGGATGTGGTGATCACTGATTTCCCTACTCGGTGGGGGAATCTCTTGCCTCATAAATTGTGCATATATGTGGGGGGAACCTTGCAAATGGATTTGACTTATGCTGACATACCGGTGAAGGAAAATATAAAGAACCATGTCTTTAGAGAACAAAAGATGCTCCATAATGTGGAGGACCCAAAGATAGGAGACAATGATCTTATGTATCAGAACATCAAAGAGCCCGAGGCTGAGGAGGGTGATCTAGGAAACTACATTCTTACATATGATGTAGACCCCCTTATTCCTGTTGTTCCAGAATACGAGCCCAATCAGGCATGGCTTATGCAGTTTGATGGTTCTATTTCTTACATTGTAGTTGGTGCATGTATATTTTTCACCGCACCTAACGGTATGATTTATCCATTCTCTTATCGCTTAGAGTTTCCATCCACTAACAATATGGCCGAGTATAAGGCTTTGTTTATAGGTTTGAAGAAAGAGAGGAAAATGGGGGTAAAATCCCTTAGAGTGGAGGGAGATTCCAAGCTAATTGTGAAACAGGTACACATAGAATGTGAAGAAAGA
The DNA here is from genome assembly GCA_010110895.2 of Picea sitchensis. Classification (NCBI taxonomy): domain Eukaryota; kingdom Viridiplantae; phylum Streptophyta; class Pinopsida; order Pinales; family Pinaceae; genus Picea; species Picea sitchensis. The sequence goes on along the minus strand of SNQJ01S0023820.1, from coordinate 40,761 downwards.
CATCCATGCATGAGAAGGTACATGAATGAGGTATGGGATGAGACTGGATTATTTGATGCATTTAATATTTCTCATATTGGTAGAGAGATAAATAGGGAGGCTGATGCTCTTGCTAGATCAACCACTTTGTTTGACCCCACTCTTGCTAATCCCTACATTCACCATTTAGTTGAGTTATATTTTCGCTCGCATGTTCTTGATAACATTACTGCTATGCAAGTTTTTGATGATGAAGAGAAAATTTTAAATTTTATGCATGGTGAGAAATTCCTTTTTGATTGTTTGATTGATGAGGTGCAGGATGAGAAGGATATTCCTGTGATTCAATTGAGATCTAATCATATACTTGATGGTTTAGTTCCTCTTGAAAATATGTTTGATAGATCATATAGGGTTTTGAATCAAATGAAGAAAATGGATACAACTGATGTTTCCTCGCAAGTTGATGACATAAATGTGGGTTATAAGGAGTCTCCTCGCTACATCAATATAGGTAAAGCATGCACCGAGAAAGAACGAAAATAGATCATCAGTTTCGTCTATGACTACAAGGATGTATTCGCTTGGTCATATGACGAGTTGAAAACCTTTGACCAGAACGTACTTAACCATGAGATCCCTCTTCGAGAAGATGCCAAACCATTCAGATAGTGACTTAGATTCATAAACCCCAAAGTTTCCTCCACCATTCAGAAGGAGTTGCAAAATCTATATGAAGCAAAAATCATTGAGCAGATCAGGTATTCTGAATGGGTGTCAAATGTTTTAGCATTGAGGAAGAAGAACGAGGAAATTAGAGTATGCATTGATTTCAAGAACTTGAATAGGGCATGTTTAAAACACAAATATCATTTTCCCAGCATGGACCACTTACTAAAGATAGTTACAAGTTCAAAGATGATGTCCACACTTGATGTATTTTTAGGTTACAACCAAGTTGCAGTGGCCAGGAAAGATCGCCAAAAAAACGCTTTTGTTACTCCTTGGGGCACTTGCTCTTACATCAGGATGCCTTTTGGCCTGATAAACACTTGTGAAACATTCCAATAAGCTATGGATCATGCATTTAAAGATTTTTTATTTAAATTCATATTTGTTTATCATGATGATATAATCGTGTATTCTAAAAAGAGGTATGATCACATTTCTCATTTGTGTGCTACTTTTGACAAGTGTCGGAAATTGGGCATTTCACTCAATCCCAAGAATTCCTTCATGGGTATGTTTGAGGCCAAATTGTTGGGACATATTGTTTCAAAAGAGGTAGTGTGAATCAATCCTGAAAGGGTCAATGGCATACAAGAATTTCCCTTGCCTATTACTATAAAAGGCATTCAATCTTTTCTTGGGCGAGTGAACTTTGTGCACAAATTTACCCCCAACTTTGGAGAGATCGTAAATCCCATTACAGATATGTTGAAGAAGGGGCATGACATGGTTTGGAGGGAAGAAGGGAAGCAATATTTTGAGAGCATCAAACATGCTCTTTCTCACTCTCCTACTTTATCTAGTCCTGATTATGCACATGATTTTCAGATATTTTCTTTTTCATCTGATCAGACTATTGCTTGTGTTTTATTGCAAAAAAACACAGATGGTCATGAGAAACCGATTGCATATATGAGAAGGTCCTTGCATGGATCTGATCTCAAATAAAATCCCATGGAGAAACAGGCCTATGCTATGGTCAAAGGATTGACCCATTTCAGGCCTTATTTTTGGACCTCACACATTGTAGCATATGTCCCTTTTCCTGAAGTAAAAGATATATTGGCTCAAAAGGAGTGTTCAAGAAATAGAGGGTTGTGGGTGAAAAAAATACAAGAGTATGACCTGGAGGTGAATATTGCTAAAATTATTAAAGGTAAAGGACTATTTTCACTGATGGATGAGAAGGACTTAGAACCTGGGGTAATTAATCAGATAAATTATATTTCTAATAATTTGCAAGTTTCTGATTGGTATCGTGACATTATCTTTTACTTGCAAAACTTTTCATGACCTTCTAACTTCAATAAGATGTAGAAGTGATCCTTGCAACTCTGTGCTGTTAAGTATTGTCTTTGGCAGGGTCGCTTGGGATGGAGTATCCCTCATGGGATGATTTTGAGATGTGTTTTACCACATGAGACACATCATATCATGATTGAGTTGCATGTGGGGGTATGTGGTGATCATTTTTCTGGTAGGACCACCGCCCATAAGATAATGTGTGTCGGATACTATTGGCCAAATCTATTAAGAGATAATCATACTTTCATCCACACATGCAAGCCTTGTCAGAGGTTTGAGGGCAAGCAGAGACTGCCAACATTTCCCTTAGATCCAGTTGTGATAGAGGCCCCTCTCCAACAATGGGGGTTGGACTTTATTGGACAGATTCCACAGGTTTCTAGTGTTGGCCATTCTTGGATATCGGCAACTATTGATTACTTCACTAGGTGGGTGAAAGCCATTATGCTCAGGACATCATCCTCTGTTGGAATTATTCAATTCATGGAGGAGAATATCCTCACTCGATTCGGAGTCCCTAAGAAGATTACGACTGATATTTCCAGTGTATTTAGATCAGTCGAGTTGGTGGATATCTGCTTGAGGTTTGGTATCACTCTAGCCCATTCGGATAACTAATACCCACAGGGTAATGGAATGGCAGAGTCCTCCAACAAGAACTTGACCAGGATAATCAGAAGAACAGTCGGTGAAAACAAGAGAGCTTGGGATACCAGTGTCAATTATGCATTGTGGGATGACAGAGTAACAAAGAAGCAGTCGACGGGTAAGGAACCCTTCAAGTTGGTCTATGGTGTTGATGTAGTCCTACCAGTTAACTTAATGATTCTAGTCCATAAGTTGATTAGAGAGTTCGCTACAGATGAAGAGGCCTTGCATGGTCAATTTGATGATCTAGTTTATCTTGAGGAGGATAGATCAGAGGCTTTGATACATTTCATTGATCATCAGAGACGGGTAAAGAAAGCCTTTGATAAGAGGTCTAAAGGAAATGTGTTCCATGTTGGTGATTTGGTATTGATGTGGGACAAGAGAAGAGAGAATCTAGGAGACCACAGTAAGTTTGATAGTTTGTGGTTGGGTCCATTCAGTGTCCATGTTTCAGTGGGGCCCAACACTTTTCAGCTTGTTGATTTGGATGGTGATGTCATGCAACTTCTTGTCAATGGGCAGTGTCTTAAACACTTTTTCCAATGAATGGCTTAACCCATTCAACATTTTTGGGTACTTGCATGCATTATTTTAGATGTTTTTTCTTTTCATTTACTGTCACCTTTCTTTGCCAAGCCTAGATTCCATTGTTGCTTTCCAGTTTTCAGTCTAGATTAGATTTGTTGGACCACTTCCCCTTTTCCAACATGTGGTTTGAGTTGTGATAGATTAGTACTTTTCTTTTCTCTACTTCTTTCTTCCTAGGAATATTTTCTGCTTGCCAGAGATGTTGTGCTCATCAAAATCCTTTTCTACTTGTCAATGGCCTCATGCCATATGTTGTGTGAGCCTAGATTGTCTGTTTGGATGAGGGATCCTTTTTTCATCACCTGAGCATAGAATTTAGGGGGGTAGGATGAAACAAATAGGTGATTGTGTATGTCTTTTCATCATTGTTTCACGGAGGTTTACCATCTTACATATTCCCCTCATCCAACATAGGGATATGATACCGAGTTTGCCTTGTTTGATCCACCACACATTTTGATTCACCTTGTTCACTTCGCACTGGGGAAGGAGAGTCATCATTGCTTCTTTTTTTTAGTAGGTTGCCTTGTATCAACATTGACACCTTATCTACATGCAACCCGGGAGTGTTGAAAACCTTAATGGCCGCAAGCCTCATTGGCATTTGTTTCGCACTTGACATGGTTGAGTATAATTGGGCCTTGACTAGGTGACTCTTGTCATGATTCGACTCCTTACCATTTTTCATTATGACATAGTGTGTTTGTTCCTTAGGCCCTATTTTCATCATTGGGGAGTGACCTTTGCACTTAGCAGGGGCTTACCTTATTGGCCTCTGACTAAGTGACTGCCTCTTTTGTGTCGACATCAATGCATCTACCACATAGAGAAGTGCATTGGTTGGCGAGTGGCAGCAGTTTCAGAGTGTAGCATATTTCAGATCATATTTTCCATATCATCTTATTTTCAGAGGCCTTATGGTTTGAGTTTAATGGTTTGTAGGGCTTGACTCCATGGCCCAATAGACCAATTACTGGTATCAGTCATCAGGCTTTACGATTATCAGTTTGATTCCTTTGGCATCGGTTTCTAGACATCATGGGAATTGGATGGTTTTAGTTGCAAACATGAGTTCTAGGTTCTCAATACCTGCAAGGGGTCCTGCCCATGTGAGTCGCCATTTGTTGACCCCAAAAGATCACCTTTGATATTTGGATGTTCAAAGGGCCAGTCTATCCTTTCAAGATAGCATTTATAGGTTCTTCTTGATAGCACAAGACCATCATTTAGAGGTATTCCAGGCACAGTGATTCTTTTTCTGGTCAGTTGGAGGATGGTTTCTTAGAGGTGTTGAGTTCAGAGCTTGTTTCAATGATTTTTGGCTTATTACAGGATGAGATTTCAGTTCCAGGTTTGAGTATGAGAGACTTGCGGAATTATGGGACACTTCTTTCCCATGAGGATATTATTAACCCCTCACAACAGTTATTTGATAGCATATTCTTACTCCTTGTCCAATTCTGCTTCCAATGAGTATAAACTTGATGGTATTTGGACAACTTTCTTTATGGGCAATGAGGTGGCACAAGTGATGACATGGCAGGGTGAGGTGGAAACCCATGTGGGGCCCACACACCTAAATATGGGTCCTTTTTCCTCCTAAAACAGGGCCCACTAAGGCGCCCAACACTTGTTAAATTAAAACTGGATAAAATAAAGAAGTTTCCCAAAGTCATAAAGCATTCTAAAGCAAGACAAAAAGTCAAACTGGGCAAGTTGTCTCCTTTCTATTTTAGCTTTAGCTTTCTGCTTTAGCTTTCAGCCTTTAACTTTTATCTTTTTTCTTTCCTAGCTTTCCACTTTTCTTGCTTTAGCTTTCCACTTTTTCCCTTTCCCAACTTTCCACTTTTCCTCCTTTAGCTTTTGCTTTAGATTTCCACTTTTTCCTTTTCTCCCTTGTCCTTCCATTTTATCACTCGTGCACCCTATTTATCTCCATGAGGTGTGCCCCTCTTACCGTTTTTGCCACAACTTCTCTATACCTAACCAGTTTTGACCCATTCGACCTCCATTCTCCTTCAGATAACCCCCAGATTTGGCCAGATTGCTTGAGAAAGGTGTGCTCAGCCAGTTTTAGTAGGTTTTCATGCATTGACACATGGAAGATGGACAGATTGACACATGGGGGAGGTATATTGGCTAGATTTTGGCCCATTTTGGAAACCTCGGGGAGAATTATTCATGTAGTCAGCTATATATTCAACATTCTTCCACAGTTTACAGTTTGATCACTCTATTGCAGGAGTAGTACTACTCTCTCATTCTATTATATCTGTCATTCTATCTCTCATTCTAGCTTCAGGTTCTCAGATTCTTGGAGATCATTGTAACAGTTCATGAATTTTCTTTATGATGGAGCCATTCCTCTAATTTGACGTGAATAAAGAGTCTCATGTGTTGATTTTGGCCTAGATTCTTGTTGTTGCATTAGATTTCTGACAAATTGCAAGTTTCTTGAAGCTCATCCTTCATTGGAGGTCGATTTGGCACAATTGAAGTGTTATTTTCTTGTTGATTTCTTTCTTTTTGTATTCTATTGGTTCACTTTGCTTAGATTTTTCCACTAAAATTTATCTAAAATTAATTTTTATGCAAGTTTTGGGTGAGCTTATCTAACCCTCATTCCAAAACCACTTTGTGCTTGTTGATTTGTGTTTTTGCAATTCAGATTTCATCCATCAAGCAACACACCCTAGGGTAGCCTCCCTTTGGTTGGCACACACCAACCCAAAACAAGAGGGGTGTTATCATCCATGACCTTAGGATCCACCCCTGAATTAAGCCTATTTTTATTCCCTCAACCTACAATCGACCTAAATCCTAGGGTGTCAAGTTTAGTCTTAACAGGTCGCCTGCCTCACCATTGATGGAGTCATCTACTTCTCATGATATGGTTCAGCAATTCTATATGGGTTTTCATCCTGAAAAGTGTCATGAGGCCATATTTATATCTTCCTAGTTACTGCAATGGTTCTGGGTATGCCCTTCTAGCTCTTTTAACTTTTTATGCTCCCTTCGAGCCTTGATTTCTTTTGAGTCTACAAAAAATTCAGAGCCTCTACAAGATACACTTGGTGTTGAATACCAAGTCTTAATATGAAAATTTGATTCAGGATTTAAATGAATTCTTCTTCTTTTCAAGCTAGCTTCATTGTCCATTGACCAAGTCTACTGTGAGTTCTATTCTAATGTTATGTCATCTTCGTAGCCTTCTTCTCCATACAACCAATCTCCATATGAGATATTTTGTATCTCAAAAGTAGCTTCGTATTCTTCTTCTTCGGTTCATGGATGTATACGGTCATGTATAAAACTTGGATAGTCTGCTCCATGTCTCATCTAATATATTTCCTCCTGCAATCATCACTATATCTCCCTTAAGGTTATCACATGTGACCTTCTCGAAACAAGAACAACAAGGGAGAAACAATACACAAGAATAATACTCTTTATAATAATAATAGAAATAATAGTGAGAACAATCATCACAATATATCCTTCAGAGCTATCACTTGTGACCTGCCTAAAACAAGGGTCAAAAGCAAGAAATACAATAATAAGAAATGAGATCAACACTCTTCTAGTGTTGTGATCAATCATTCCTCCATGGTAACCTGGAAACAAAACAAAAATTTTCTCCTAGAGAAGATGTTAGTTATATCTGGTAAATGATTGCAATACGTGTTTATCTCAATAATGCTCACATGCTACCAAGTATAAAACTTTTCAAATATTTCTATCACAAATATAGTTTTTACTTGTAATAAGGAAGTTATCAAACTTGACATGTGCAAAATTGAATCTTATCAACTTAATCAATAAAACATGGAACCTGGAGTCTTGTCCTCAAGAATGAGTGTTGTTTCTTTTCTTCTAAGTCTCCTTCACTCAAGATGACAAGTATTATCTTCAACATGTCCTTTGTACTAAGATAATATGCTTTCTTGAAAGAAATCTATGTTATATAATAAACTCTATAATATCAACCTTAATCAATCTAAAACTTTTGAATTTAATTTTGACCAATGGTTAGTATGATATTCATAACTTCAACAGATCAAAATACAACCTAGATGTTCATAAGATCACAATAATTCCATAAAAAATAGATCCATATCAAATTAATCAAACCTGGGGTGCATTATTCCTCTGAATGTGATGGATCTGAGATCCTTTTGTATCTACGATTGTTGTTTAGACAAAAGATCCTTTCTCCTACAAATACCCTTTAGAATAATGATAAAGTTTGAACATATGTAAGTACATACCTCTGAAAACATCGACATGTAATGGCACCATCCAACAACAACGACAAGAAATAACAAACCTTTAAAACTTCAAAGGTGTTTCAATTTGTAATCTAAAGGTAGCTGGAGATTTTCTAGGGTAAGGTGCACTAGGACAATAAAAATCAGTCCCAACACTTTACAAAAACTTTCACTACAACTCGTACTACAACTAGTGTTGGCACTGCAATTGGTGTTGCAACTAGCATGAAGGAATTGGCACGAAGGAACTGGAATTGCAACTAGTACTGCAACTGGTACTAGTACTGCAACTTAGGGTTTTATGAGGAAACCTTAATTTCTCAAACTTCAAATTTTAGAATTTTGATCCTGGGACTAGATGTGCCCTCCTAGGGGGAGTTCCTAGGTGTGGTTACTTTCTCCAACATCCCCCTCAAACAAGGAAAATGTCACACTTAGGGTTTATGCAAAAACCCTAATTTTGCAGCAACTGCAATACTGAAACTGAATCTTGGAGAGGGTGCGTTGAAGCTAGCCACTTATTATAAAATATGAGTTGGTCTCTTTCAGGCCTGCTCTGATACCATGTTGATCTTTTACTTATACAACTAGTAGTTACGATTCTTCCTTATTATTATAATGATTTAGCACATTAGCTGCATAAATAACATCATTGAAAGAGAGGCAATCACATAAACAATAAAGACACACAGATTATCCTGGGAAACCCTCATGAGGAAGAAAACTCAACAAAACATTCTCAATATAGATAGACCAAAGACCGAACAAAATATCCTCCTCTACTCCTTCACTAGGAAGAGTAGTGCACCACTTGACCAAGAAATACCAAGAGATAGACCAAAAACCCTCCTTGACGTCACCCCCAGTTGCAACAGCTTCTCCTCCAAGACTTGTGCACTGCAGATCTAGGTGTGTATATATCCAAATGAGGCACTAGCCTCTCTTATAAATAGTGGTCTGGCCAACCTATAATTAGGTTTGGGTCAACCTATCACTTTACCCTCTTAATTTACAATTAATTGTCAAGGCAAAATAGGGCTGACTTTTACTAAGGCTTAATAGGGCCTAATTAAATATAATACAATAATATTATTCAACTCTCTCTCAGGTAGAATATTCTTCGAAGTTACAATATTTCAACAGTCATAATATCTCCAGCCTTAGATTCTACTGACAGACAAGAGGATTTATATTATCAAGAGAATTATATTCAGGAGCCTAAATTCTCTGTCGATTCTCTTGAATTTGTTGTTTTTTGGAGAAAATAGTTGTTAAACATAGCTACTTAAGAAGCTTTTAACTTGAAGGAACCTGTTATATTTGAATTATATATCCAAGAATCAGATGGCATGATTCAAATGAAGAACATTCCATCTTTTTCCTTGCCTAATTTTTATGGCATGTCTAGAAAATATCTGAATAAATTCCTCTTCAACTTTTATGGCATATTCCTAAGTTATGACTACTCCTCTGATGCCCAAAAACTTAAGTTATTTCCATCCACCCTAAAGGAAGCAACACTCCTTGGTTCATGGAGCTTTGAGGAAATACCATTCACACATGGGAAGAGATGAAGCAAACATTCTTGAAGAGATATCAATATTATTGCAAAGCTATGCATCTTTGAGAGGAAATTTTCAAAATGACCCAAAAGGATGATGAAATCCTAGAGGACTATGTTAAGAGGTTTCAATATAACTTGAAAAGATCAAAGAAAAACAAGTTGGAATTAGAGACTCTACATACCATTCTCCTTAGATGGATTATAGATTAATGTATATATGTATTGAACCACATGGGAGATGGATATATCTCTTAGATGAGATGTGATAAAATTTGTGAACTGTGCAAACACTACTCACGTGGTAATGAAAAATATGGGAAAGGTCCCAGAGATACAGTTTCAAAAATTACAAGGTCATATGGAGAAGGGGTAACTAGGGTTGAGTTAGGAAACCTATTAAACAAATTCAAGATGCATATCTTTAGTTCACTCAACTCTTAGTTAGACACTATGCAAGAAAAAAATAAGGAGGAGGAGGCAGATTTGGAATTAGCCATTTTTTGTTCCAAAATCTAGAAGAAGCACCCTCTACTAGAATGCCCTATGAATAATATAGAGACATGTGCTATTTGTTGGGTTAATTAATTTTTACTTTAATACACCTTGTACTTTTCAATATGGTTCGAAAACTTGTGAGTTGTATGCACAATATGTGCAGGTAAAAGATTGAAGTCCAAACTACTCTAGCTTCTCAGGAAACAAATGAACCAAACTTCAATCCAATCATTCATCAAAACACTAAGAAACTATCAAGCAAACATTTTTGAACAACTCCACTTTGTCCACAGATGGATATCAAGTGTGAGTAGAATTTAAATAACTGTGTATGTCATGCATAGATCTATTATCTATCCATGATCATGTTCTTTGATATGTTCTCATCATAATTCTCAATCAATAGATGTTTAAGTGTTCTCACACAAATCTCCTTCCAGGATTCAAGGCTAATTATTTTGTCAAATCTCCTTCCAGGATTCAAGATGCAATATTTCACTTATCAATCTAAGTGTTCATACTCTATATGTGAGGTTAGATTTGATAGAAAGAATCTTAACTACTATCCAAAAAAAAATGACACATAGTATTAAATATAACCATAAGTTTTACTTTGAACCATTCCTTTGAATCAATCTGATATAAAGATAATAAATCCATATTCATGAACCATTGACCTTAAGTTGGATTTATTAGTTCAAAGGTAAAGCTTATGGGCAATAAGTCTTAACTCTTGAATTCACAATCAACACATTCAATGTGACGAATACACGGTGACATTGCACTTCTTGTGTCTATATAAGTTGTTTATGCACATATGTGACTCAGTTGTCATACATTGTATAGTATTGACTAGTTGTTTGGAACAACCATGAAAAATTCAAAGAGTGATTACCAATCCTTTGGGATCAATTCTCACAAAGAAGGTTCAGGACATTTATTTACCTCAAGGTTTTATGTCTTTGCATTAGTGATTGAATCGATTTGTACAGGATTGTGAAATTGTGATCTTAATAAAAAAGACTCTATAACTTACATCAATCAAAATGCTAACTACAATTTCAATGGAATAACAAACCATAAAACTGTAAATACTCATCCTTGAGCAAGTTCAAACATTATTACTTGTTATCTCCGAAGATAGAATGAACTAACAATCCTAATACCATATACTGTAAACAAGAGGAGAATGGTTGATTCTAAGAATCATTTTCAAGTTAAAAACTCATTGTAATCATGAAATTGTTGATGACACATAAGAAATCGAACACCAACATATAAAATCGTTAATGAAACAAACTATTTTTGTAGCATTTAAACTACTCTAGCAGCAATATAACACAAGTGTTGTGTCTTGGATTGGTGGGCCCTTGCCAACCGGTAAGAAGCCTTTAAAACTTACAGTGGCACGATCAAGATAACACCACAATATTTCAGAATGATGCTTGCATTAAAACAGAGTACAAAATCACAACATGTGTTCCATTACATGAATCAAGTCTGAGTAGTAACAACACTGATCAAGGATGCTCTTGGCTCCGAAATAGATAGCTACAGTATCACATATTCCAACCCTCACTAACTCTAATTACATTGATATTACATACATATAGAAACCCTTAAACAAAATGATAATATTATGCATTGTGCTCTCGTGAACCAGAATGTTCAAAATGACAAAGGAAACAAACATATCAACCATGTTTAGCTTTACACGATCTGTCTGGTAAACTTAGCAATCGATAAAGGAAATCGGTTTTGATCTTTTTTCTATTTGTATAACAGAATGCATACGAATAGCATTTTGTTCTCGTTTTGGGAGATTCCCCGACAAACTTCCTAGGCACAAGAAGGTGTTGACCCAGCCTGGCATTCTCGTGGAAGATATAGAACTCAAGCCAAAGGACACGAGCCATGATGGGGACCGGATCTACAAAAACCATGTGCTCCTGTCCTAAGTATCAGAACTCCATAGTTGGTGCAGGAACTGAACTCCAATTCTTCATAGGTAAACATTAGTTCCAAAAAATCATGAAAACCTATTAAAAACTTAGGAAAACAAATATAATTAGAAACTATTACCTCTTTAATGCTTGCTGCAAGGTTTTAGGTTTAGGAGCATGGGTTTGTAGGATAATGGGGTTTAGTTTAGGTCTAGTAGTGAGATAATAGTGAGAAAATAGTGTTAGAATATGGAAAAATGGGAGGCCAACACTATCTATGAGAAAAATCGTGCAATTAAGAACTACCCTTCTTTATCTGATCTTAAGACAATATATCAAGGGGTTAATGAGGAAACTAAACAAATATGTTTTATAGTGTATAAACGACCATGGATACCATGACCACCACGTATGGCACAAGATCCACCCCAATATTGTTTTCCATATCAATGTCCACCTCAAAAATAGTACCCAGTCATGCCATGGAAACAATGGCCTACTCAAAACCAAAACCAACCTTGGCAATAGGGTTTGGGAGGACCCGAATCTTTTGGAAACTTTCATTAAAAAAAAACAATTGAGGTATTTTGTTATTTCAACCACTTGACAAAGGCGATGGCATGAGCAGTATAGAACAAATCCAGATCAATGCTACGTGATCTAACACCAAAAAACAAATTGCACATCTATCCATCTAGATTGCAGATCTCTTTCTCATGCTTACGAGATGATGCGATGCAATGCAAAGCACGAAAGGGAAGTCGTTTAAGATAGGGTTCACCCCCTATACACCAGGGAATTCAGTGGCCAAAAAACTCCGACGCTAACCCTTCATGCAAATAATTTACTGGAATTGACAGTTTTCACTACTGTTCACAGCTTTGATCAAAAGGAAATTAGTGGGCATCGGTTCAGAAACACAGCACTTCCTACGCCCCTGTAGTTTCTGGTGTCTGTCGTGGGTTATCATGTGCACTTGATAAATACTTCTTCATCATGTGCACTTGATAAATACTTCTTCATCATGTCAAAATTCGTAAATTAATTTATTGATTCCAACAAATTGAATGGACCCAAGAAATATAAGTCTTGGTGTTGTTATATGCAAAGCACATTGGTTTTTAATGACCTGTGGAAAGATATATGTAATGGAGAAAAAACTCCATTCAAATCAACCAATACTAGAGAACTAGCAAAGTGGGAGTCAAGGGATGAAAAGGCACTTGCACTTTTACAATCCTCTGTAATAGATGAAATGTGTATACACATTGAAAATACAAATGATGCTTGGAACGCATTAAAAAATTTTAAGAAGATGTTTGATACTTAATCTGAGTAAAAAAGAATTGAGCTTCATGATAAGTTGCTTAACCAGCAATTAGATGAAGGGGGGTATGTTTTGGAGTAAATCTCTATCTTGAAGAATATCATAATGGAATTAATAAAATATGGCTTTAATGATGTAGAAGAAAGTCTTATGACCTCAATCTTGATGCGTGGACTTCCACCCTCTTATAAACATTTTTTGGAAACATTACAAATTTCTAAAAAATTGGAGAATCAAACTTTTTATTCCCTTGGTGACTTGTTGGTTCAACATGACAAGACATTTGGTAAGAAGAAGAACTCGGGGGAATATCTTCTCTTTACCAACTCAAGACAAGGAGAAAGCTCAATAGGAATAGGGGCATACATTGTGAGAGGAAAGGGTAATTACAATGAAAGTACAAGAGGAAGAAGTAATTGCAATGAAAATACAAGAGGAAGAGGATCATCCAATGAAAATTACAGAGGAAGAGGAAGATTCAATGAATCTAGAAATTCAGACTAAGGTCGAGGTCATGGAAGAATCCAAGGAAGAGAGATAAATCAACAATACTTTAGAAGATTGCAAGAGAAAAGAAGAAAAAATATCTCTCAAGTAAAGTGCAAAAGATGTCTTCGCATTGGCCATGTGGAGAAAGAGTGTAGAACACGAAATGAAAATTTTCCTATGGATAAACAAACTTTCAAACAACATTCTAAGTCTAATGCTTCAACTTCATTTTAGTATGTAGAAAATCAAGAAGATGATTATGTGTTGACAACAAATCAGGAGATTGAGTCTGCAAATTCATTTGCCACCAACAAATTAATGAGAAAAGATTATGAAGATGTTTGGATATTAGATACAGGGGCTACTCCACATATGTGCTACAAAAAATATTACTTTTGGACATATCAGGATATGGAACTAAATCCAATTTACTTGGAAAATGACACAACTCATACACCTCAAGGGAAAGGATTTTTCTACTTTCTTCTTCCAAGAATTGGAAAAGTATTAATTTCCAATGTTTGGTATGTTCTATTATTCAAAAAAAAGTTTTTGTCTTTGGTGCTCATCAGAAAAGGAGGCCATCGGATTATCATGGAAGATGGATGGATCAACATTAATTCAGTCAAACAAAATTTCAAAGCAATAATGAATGGTTATGAAGATGGAAAACTTATGAGGCTACAAGGCATAGTTATTCCTCAGAAACAGGGTTTTGTAGCATAAGTGGATTTATCTCCTAGCTCCTTAAGATTATGGCATTACAGATTTGGCCATTTAAATTTTGAAATCCTTAGTAAAATTAAAACAAATGAAATAGTGAAAGGATTTCCTACTTTCAAAAATGAATCTAGTAAGTGTGAGGCTTGTATCATTGGAAAACAATAGAGGGATTCTTTCTTCAAAAGTACATGGCAAGCAAACATATGTTTGCAATTAATCCATAGTGATATTTGTGGTCCTATGGAATATTCTTTTGGTGAATGCAAATACTTCATTATTTTCATTGATGATTATACAAGGATGATTTGGGTATATTTTTTGAAGAACAAGACAGAAGCCTTTGACAAATTCATACGATTTTAGTGCTTATTTGAAAATGTCACCAAAGAGAAGATTGCCACCCTTAGAACAGATAATGGGGAATAATTCACTTCACATGAATTCAATGATTATTGCATGATAAATAGAATTAAAAGGCAATTGACAAAATCTTATACTCCACAATAGAATAAATTCACAAAAAGAATGAACAGAAATCTAATGGTAATGGCAAGATCAATGTTGCATTTCAACAGAAATCTAATGGTAATGGAAAGATCAATGTTGCATTTCAACGGTTAAGAACTCAATATTAGGTTGAAGAAGTTCATACAGTATTACATCTAAGGAATCGATCACCCACATCATCCTTATATGGAATTAATCCATATGAAGCTTGGTATGGTACTAATCCTTCAGTTAATCATATTCTCATTTTTGGCTCCACTTATTATACCTTAGTTCTTAAGGAAAAAATGACTAAGCTGGAAAATCAAAGTATGAAATGCATTTTTATTAGTTATTCAAATAAGAAGAAAGGATGTAGGTTTATATCCAATGGAAAATTCATTATCATTTGGGATGTAGTCTTTGATGAGACAAAAATTCAAAAAACTAGAGAGATTGATAATCTACTTGGTCATTTGTCCCTGAGGTGTAGGACAGTCGGTGACGGAGTGTGTTGTTAAGGCACTCCATGATGTTAAAGTCACCGGTTCGAAACTTGCGGGGACAAAAAATTGAGCCATGTTAAGGGTTGGTGTGGCTCAGGCCAGGTGCGATCCCCGGGTGATTTTTATGGATTAGATGCCCTTGAGTCGTGGTTTCATAGCCACAGGTTAGTCCCACATGTCACGGACAAACTAACAAACAAAAAAAAATCTACTTGATCATTTGGAGAAAAACGTAGCTCAAGAAAAGACAATTTATCAAGGAAACCCAAATCAAATTGAAAAATACTTAGCCCTCAACATGAATATTCAAGAGTTAGATAACTCTTCTTTGGATGATGAATCTTCAATCAAGGACAAATCAACTGTAGTAACTTCACCACAGGGACATCACAATAGACCTAAATGGTTCACACAATTGCTTCAAGATATTCTCCTAGATGAACAAGACAAAATGGGAACTAGAAGTTATACCTCATCTCAGTGAAATTTTTCCTTATTAACTCACAATTCTATTGAACCAATAAATTTTGCAGAAGTAATGAAGCACAAAGAATGGTAGCTTGCCATGGTGGATGAATATGATTCAGTAATTGCAAATGGAACATGGAAACTTGTTGATTGTCCAACCAATGTTAAACCCATCGATTACAAATGGGTTTACCGAATCAAGTATAAAGCTAATGGTGAATTAGATAAATACAAAGAAATACTTGTCGCAAAATGATTTGCTCAAAAAGAAGGAATTGACTATGAAGAAACATTTTCTCTAATAGAAAAGTGGAACACCATCAAAATGGTGATAAATCCGGTTGCATAGTATGGTTGGACACTTCATCAAATGGATTTCAAAAACTGCCATTCTTAATGGTGATTTGAAAGAAGAATTTTATATGACTCAACCCCCTAGTTTTGAACTTGAAGGAGCACAAAGTATGCAAACTTATTAAATCCCGATGTGGTTTGAAATAGGCACCCATAGCATAGTATGCCAAAATGGATGAATAACTTAAGCATGTTGGTTTTCATCAAAGTGAGTTTGATGATATTCTATATTATAGGATGCAAGGTCAAAACTTTGTGATCATTGTTCTTTATGTTGATGACTTAATCATTATAGGGAATTATGAAGATCACGTCAAGTAGGTAAGATAGGAACTTCAAAAAGGATTCAAAATGACAAATTTGGGGCCACTTCGATATTATCTTGGAGTGGAAGTTTCACAAAAACGTCATCAAATATTCGTAAATCAAACCAAGTATACTACATATTTGTTGAAGAAATTTGTCATGGAGAATTTTAAACCCTCTTATACTCCTATGGAGAATAACTTTAAACTTTCAGAATTTGAAGGGGGGGGATTAGTGAACAGTACCAACTATAGACAATTGATTGGTAGCCTCATTTATCTAACAAACACTCATTCATATTTGTCATATGAAGTTAGTATTATTTCCATATTCATGCATAAACCTACAGAAAGTCACTAGAATGCAACAAAAAGGGTCCTTAGGTATATTCAAGGAACAAATGATTTTGGGCTTCTCTATAAGAAAAACAACAACTTTAGACTTGTTACATATTCAGATGCATATTTTGTCAAGGATATCTATGAGAGAACATCAACATCATGGTACTTAATGAATATGGGTTCAACATCAATATCTTGGAGTTGCAAAAAGCAAAATACAATGGAAAATTCTTCAATGAAGGCATAATACATTTCAACTTGGGAAGCAACTTCCGAAATCTTCTGGCTTCGTAGAATTTTGTAGGATCTTGGTGTTATTCAAAAATAACCAACTACTCTATTGATTGATAATCAGTCAACAATCAAAATTGTCAAGAATCTAGTATTCCATAAAAATACCAAGCATGTCGACACCAAGTATCACTTCATTAGAACACTCGTCAGCAACGACATCATCAATCTAGAATATTGTCTATCTGAAGATCAAACTTCATAAATTTTCACCAAGCCATTAGGAAAAACAAAATTCACCAAGTTTAGAAATGAACTTGGCATTTGTAAAAATAAACTTCAGGATTAAAGGGGGGAATGTTAACCTAATAACTGTAAAGTTTATTTAGATTAATATTTTTCCCTAGATTAATAAAGTTATTCTAGAAGTTGTTTATTTCCTAGGTTGTCCTTGTCACATCCATGTCATAGTTATTATCCTTGATTTGTTGGTAAAGGACACTTGGCATATTGAGATAAGGCTTGAGAGGTTATATATATGCTCTACCTCTCTCCCACTATGGAATAATTTCCTCCTTGATCGATAAAATTACATTTATGAGGAAACTTCTGGAATATAACAAAATGAACACCCCAAAAAGTTCTATCCAACCATGCTTAGTGGGGTCAGCTCCAACTCCTCCTTATTTATAAAGATAATCCATAGACAAATCCCCGACACAACCAGAATTTGACTTTCTAGAAGAATTGAGAATTGTGTGTGTCAAGATCCCTTTATTCCAAGATATTAAATATGTCTCAATTTATTCTAAGGATGTATGAGAACTATGTCTAAGGAAACCTGGGAGGAGAAAGAAAGTCCCTCAGACTATTTAAGTGATTGGGAAATTGCTTGATTTATTGTTATAAAAGTTTTCATGGCTAAGTATGTAGATCTTGGAAGTCTAGTTGTTAATGTTAATGTTAATGTTAATGTTAATAATACTTTCATCCCCAACACTTTTATTGACTCGGGGTTATCCATCAATGTAATGACCAAAGAAACAATGGAAGAACTCAAACTACCTAGTCTACATTCAACTCTTGTATTTCTTCAGTTAGTTGGTAGGTATACGGTCAAACCAAAAGGATTTTTGGAAGATGTAGTTGTTTCTATAGATTCCTGGGAGTATCCAACAGACTTCGTGATCTTGCAACAAAAATATCTTACTCCATAGGGCATAAATCAGACCAAAAGACACAAGTGGATTCAAGAAATTATGACAACTTGAATTTTTCAATCCATTATGGTAACCTAAAGAATCCATTGACTCAATACCATTGGGGATAGAGTGTTACTCTTATCTGGTGGAATCTATGCATTCAAGTTCAAGAAGTTGTAACTAATTACTAGATTGTGCCTATTATTTTCCAAGAGGATTAACGAACTCACCTCGGCATAAATTTTTACAACTAATTCATCAGTCTGATTCCCCATTGTGCAAATAGAGTCATTATTTTTATATGCCTCAGGGTTTAGATAGGAAAATTCTTAGTTTCATTATTGCATGGATTTTATTTTCAAGAGGCTGCGATCATCTTTAGATCATAATGCTCCAATATTTAACTTGAAACTAAAAGCAAACCTCCCCGAGAATTTATGAATGTTGTTATTTCTATTCTAAACACAGAGATACATTCTTGTGTTATGTATACAAAGTATCATCATTCTAATGGAGGAGACAGTTGTTATTGGGATTGTAATATGTTTTGTCCAATTGATTATATATGCATAATCAATGTTGTTTTCCAATGTATGATCACTCTATAGTGCACATGGTGATTTTGTAGCAAGGCATATAGACCAAACCCTAGAGGGGACCCACTCTGAGGTGAGGCATAATGTATGCTCTTTGTATATATGCTATAGATGTTTGTTGTTGTTTTAATTTTGTTATGTTCATTGGTTGGTGTTAATTTAGTTCCTAGAAATTATTTGTTTTATTTCCTATAGAATGATTTTCTACATAAACAGGTTTTTTAGCTATAGAATTAGAAATCACTTATGGTGACATTCTAGTAGTAGAGAAAAAGAATTGTTATTGTAGGACTAGGTCACTAATGATATCACTCTGAGAGGAGCTATAAATTGGGCACGAAACCATAGTGTTAGGAGTTTCTTAAATGTTTAATTGTATAAGAATCAATTTATGTTTGCAAGCTTTAGAAGTTTTGTTTGTTATTTAAATTTTACATTTAGAGTAGATACATTGCATTTAAGCCATTTTCATAGAATAAATAAGTTTTATTTTCTGATCTAGAAGGAAATAAGAATATGATTTTTATTTGGTCAATACAAGGACCTTGTTCTGTGTATATATCACACAATGCCTCATAATATTTATAGAACCCTGATTTGATGATTAAATGAATTAGTGGATTGAGTTTACCCGTGACTTTTAGGACAGTATTTTAAAACGCTATTACTAGGATTAAAAATTCTCTCCCCATTTTTTTTCACCATCAAAAGTTGGTGTCTTAAGCTTCCTAATCTCTCCCTGCAAGTTATCCAATTCATTTATTTTTCTTTCATTCCTAATGAGGGACACTTCTAGGTTGCTCTACGATTCTTCATATGCATATAAATTTTTGGTTGAATAAATGAGTGAGTAATGTTTTCTTTGACTTATACTAGCACTTCTTGAGTGCTTGGATTTTTTGTAATTATCCCTCCTTGCATGATGTCTTCCTTCTTCCTCAAGTATTGAATATGATTCATTCTTTATTTGACTCTGCAAATGATTTAGACTTTGTAGCAACCAAGTGTTTATGTGATTTTTTTTCTCTTGAGCTCTTATGTTCCTTTCATTATCAACTATATATATCTTAACTTCCATCCTCATACTCCTCATAATTTATTCTAACTCTAATGGCTCTACTCTATCTCTCTAACCATTAGACTTTGTCTCCTCTTTCACTAAACTGGTAATCATGCCTTTAACTTCTTCTTCATGATTGTAGGTTCCATGTGCATCTTCCATGTATCCACACTTCAATTCTGATCTTTACTATATGCACCAATAAATATTCAAGAAGTGTGCATACAAAAATATTATTAGATACACTTTATTTCCATATATGTAGCATTTCTTTCAAATTTTGGAATTTTTGCTCATTATAAAAAAAATTGTCAATTATGTCTATAGATCCTCCTTCCAAATTTCTAAAGAATCATGAAGCAATTATACATATTATGATCCTTCATGATTATTATCCTCTTATTCATATTTCCAATGGATATACTCATGCTCCACTCTGAGTTCATAGATAAAAGTTATAGCTCTCAAAAATCATTGTTTTTTCCCAAGTTATGCATTTCTCTTATTGGCACAATCAAGCTTAGAGGCCAACTTCTACCACCTATAAAATAAAATATGTCAAGAACTAAGAAATGTTTTGTAATGGGTGTAGATAACATTGGTGATGGTGAGTATACTAAAAGCTTCATATTGCAAATATGACGCTCCTAACAAATTTTGCATCAATATGGAAATGTCAACTTTGTCCTTTTTGCATTTTCTCCGGACTTGGATTTTTTTGTGAAATAGATAAAAACTGGAAAAACTTCAATAAAACACACGCATATTGAAGGTTGATTTAACCAAACCTTATAATTTGAACATAATATAAGAATATGAAAAATGCATTGCATTGAGAGGTGAATTTTACAATGTATCATGTGGATAACAATGACATCATTAATTAATTGAGTTAATATTTTAAACTAACAAACATAAATGCATCTTAACCCCAAATACTTTAAGCATCGAGAGGCACCAAAGAGACAATGAGACACAAACTTTTCAATGCTTAAAATATTTAAGGTTAGAGAGAGAGAGAGAGACCCATTCATTAATTGGGTCTAGCTTGGGTGGTTAAGAGGAGAAGTTGTTATCCTTTTGACCCAGGTCCAAATCCCACTTGTGACGTGTTTCTCCATCATGGGTTGATTGGCACTAGTAAGGTACCAACAATATCACTCTCACTTAAGTGCTTGATGGTGGGACACGATATCTCCAAACATTTTACACTAACTTGGGGTTAGCTCAATTGATTGTAGCTAATGTTGTTGGGCATTTGGCTAGTTCCATGTTGAGAAGTGCTCGACTCAAATCCCCATAGGTTGGATGCACTAGTATATATTTATGATTTATAATGGTTATATTCCCTTACACGCTTACTTATATAATACAATATAGACAATCCTAGAGGGAATTACAAGGAAATAGGATGCCAAGGCCAAGAAAATCATGAAGGAACAAGGAAAGAGATAGTCTATTATATATAGATTATGAGAGCAAGTAGTGGTGGTGGCTTTCAATATACATATGTTGTGGCTCGTATTTCTTTCCCTCATAGGAGAATTAATAACTAGTTTAGGTTTACTATTTTAAGGAAGAGATAAAAGACGAAGTAGAATAAATTCTTCGCTTTTCTTTTGAATCAAACAATTCAAGGTTATTGAAAGTAAAATAAATTGCTTCTTTAAAAATGATGCCCCATGGATCTCTTTGGAGTTTCTCTATAGTATCTCTATGTCTTGACATGATACAAGTCATTCATAATTACATAGATAAATATAGAATGAATTAGATCTTTAAATACCTAACTCTCAGTAACTAGGACCTAATTCAAGTAACTAGATCTAGATCCCAACCCAAACATTATTCTTCCCTTGCTCCATCAATCATGAAGCTATCTCACAAAGGTCTAATAAGTTATCAGAAATAGGATATCTCTTTATTAGTATATCTTCCTTACCTTAATTTTTATATTCCTACTTATATTAATTTAATCCCCCATAGGGTAACTCGAAGGCCAACCCCCCGCCCAAATTTCTTAGAGGGAAGTACAACAATCTAGGTATACCATCCATAAATGTGGGGAATGATCCCTTGGGTTTCCCTATATATCCAAAGAATGTGGGGAAGCATCCCCTAGGTTTCAATACAAGGTTTTCCTTATATTTGTGTGTGTTTGTGTTTTCTCGGTCTCCTCCTATTATCTTTATAATCCTATTCTTAAGGATAATTTTTCATTCTCTAAATGTTTGGTTGTGGACTAGGTGCTAAATTTTGAAATTTTCAAATTTATGATATTGCCTTCTCATGTTTTTTCAAGGGGATAGATGCTTCCATGCTAGACTTTGTTATAGCTCTCCACTTAATGATTTCTACCTCTTCTTTTTTGAGCTTTTTCAGCTGATCATGTTTGCATGTATCCGAGGAAACCTTGGGAGGATATATTGGAGGTTTATATGTATATGTGTATGTATATGTATATGTACATATACATATGTATATATTGGAGGTTTATATATATAATATAAACCTCATGAAGGAACAA
>SNQJ01S0023819.1:102535-117283 GCA_010110895.2 Picea sitchensis | reverse complement strand
GCCGCTTTTGGTTCTCCGGGCCAGTGGAGTCCAAATACGGTATTTAATTCTTGGTGGAAGTTAACGCCCCTTTTCCAGGTGCCCTCCACCACCATCATGGTCTCTTTTCTGCACATCCCCTCTCATCTGTTCTGCAATAAATTCAAACTATTATTTACATTCATTGACTTCTTCCTGCAGGTCCATTTACATCACATATTCATACTTATGAGTTTTTCCATAGTCCTTGTCCAGTTCAGTTATATTTACAATCCTGGGGAAACATGGTGTTACACCGATGCCCATCAGTTTTATGTCACGGTAGTTTTTAATGGGTGATCAAATGGGTAGAGACTCGGGAAGATATCACTCAAACTCAGGGACTGGGTCCGACATGCGAGGAGCAAAGGAGGTCTTGATCTAACTTCAGTCAGTGGGTTGATTTGAAAATGAGCAGGTTGAATACTTGGTGAGAAGAGTGGACAAACTACCTCAGGCAACAGGCCTTTCAGTAATTTGTAGAAGAAAAACTCTGAATGCGAGATCCTCTGGTTCATAGCTTCAAGAAACTAAAAGGGGGGACTTGACTGGATTCTCCAATTCCAAGTCTTTCAGTGCTAAGAAAATCATAGGGACCGATTAGAAACAATGCAACTGTTACAGTGATCAAACTCTACATCATCCTATAACAGTTACAACTCGACCGGATTCTCCAATTCCGATTCGTTCTAATACAGTGTAAACAAAGACGCGAAATAAAAACTGACATTCATCAGACAAGAAGTCTCAAGAGTCCAGACATAACCAGGAAAACAATGCTTCTTTAAAGTTTACCACCAGGAGCCTTGCTCAACCATCGATGATTCCAAAAATGGCGAAAACGCCTACATATACTCAAAACAACAACAACAACAAAAACAAGACGCTGCATTAAAAACATTGCGTCTGCATGCCTTCTGACAGTCTGCGCATGCAGACTCTGGCCGATCGTGCACCCAAGATAGACGCTATCAGATTTTGGACTGTCCTGCTGCAGATGAATCGACCAACTTTAGTCCTTTGTTGAACTTTCTTTTTATGGTGGATATGATGCTTAACCACCACCAACAACCACAATAACTGCTTTCTTGGGACTGGGGACAACCTCGGTCAACTCTTCCTTCTGGGACGTGGAGGTCTCCTAATGGTTCCACCTGGATCAACCGAACGGTCTCTCTTTGGACGCTACTTCGCTAGAATGCTGCGAGGGACCCCTATGGCTGATGTGGATGAGGGTGTGATGGGGGTTAAAGGCATGAACATTGTGGAGGTGATGGAGAAGAAACGAGAGTTGTGACATCAGCTGAGGAATGCCACACGGTTTGAATAGGACAGAGGAGGAAGGAGCATGGAGTGCGGGAGTATAGGAGGAGGTGACTGAGAATGAGAGGGACACATGGCAGGAGACGAGAGGACGACGAGCTGAGGAGATGCCATGTGGATGGAGAGAGAGAAGTTGGATAGATGACAGGGGAAGAGGGAGGTGGTAGGTGGAAAACAGGTGGCAACGGGGAGGATGATACCAAAGGTGACACGTCAGGCAAGGGGCCCCACAATAATAACAGATCATTCTGGACTCCCCCTCTTTAATTAAAGACAGGAAGGCAAGGGCGGTTCAGAATGGAGCTTCATCCATTGATTCAGGTGCCCCGATCCTGGCCGTTAGAGAGCTGCACGTTCAATTCCGGACCCCCCCCTCCGCTTAAGGGTAGAATGGCGGGGAGCCTCCGGAATCCGCTCCTGACCGTAGATCTGAGCGCGCAGATCCTGGCTGCCCAGATCCATACTCCCTTTAAGTCTAATGCGTCTGAGTTTCATCGATGGATGGACGACTAAGATGACTTCGGCGCTTTCGCTAGGAAAATCCCGAAAGGCCCCACCTGTGGTTCAGATCTACGCTGCGTGTCCTTCAGATGAACGACCGAGATGGCTTTGTCATTAAAAGGGGGCTACCTCCATTCCCAGGCTCGCTTAACATGACCCGGCGTTAGGACCGTGGGCTCGACTTTGAAGGGCGCTTATCAACATTCTGGGGTTCGGGATTTCGAGATGTGAGATGATGAGCGACTTTCACGCTTCGAACTCCCGAACGCCGATATGCCGACTAGATCTCACACTATGTGTTGCTGGATCAGACGACCCAGATTTAGTCTTGGCATATAGTCGCTTTCTTTGACACTATATATCGGTCAACTTGGTAGCCCCGATATCCCGATGCTTGTTGATATGCTCTTATGGATGAATCCGGGCCGTTGACAACGTAATTTCACCCACTTACTTGATTGGAAGCCTTAAAACGATATTTTTCCATGCTGCGCTTGGGCGCTCCTCGTACAACTTGCAGACCCAAATACTCTTGTGCCTAGGACAAGAAATGTCACTAACACATTCCACATCTCTCTAGTTGTATTCTTCTCAGCCAAATGAGGGATAAGGTGGTACTTCACCCCATCCAGAATAATACTCTGAGATTTCACCTCCTTTACCTCATGTAAATCCAAATCTACAGGGTCAGTTGATGGAACAACAACTATGGCGCTGACAAAGCTCCAAATCTTGTTCTTCCTGATAATAGTTGACATCCTGAATTTCCATTGAAAATAGTTGGAAATCCCATCCAACCGGTCCTCATACCTGATGCAGAAAATCATCTACTCATCAATTGTTCAATGGAAAAGAAACAATCAAGTTTCCCCCCTTCAAACCTTGCCCAAAAATCTCACTATTCACTGTCACTCAGAGCCCAAGCTCTGATACCATGTAGAAATTTAATGACAAAATCAACATGAACTAAATTATGTCATACACTTAACAACCTAGAGATAACTGTCATCTATGAACTCTAAAATGTATAAACCCACATTAAGAAAATATTATGAGCATAAATACACATTGCTGTTGGCATAGGGGCAGACCTAGGGTTCAATGCTCAAGAGCGCACCAACAAAACCCTAACTATCCGCCCTTTCGGCAACACCTACAAAGCATATGAAGTCTCACCCAAGGTAGAGGCAGAGGTGTTTGCAGGACTCAAGTGTCTTCAACCTTAGCCGGGACACAGATATGTGATTATATTGCTTACATAGTAGCTAGCATAGATCATTCGTCAATATTCAACCCTTATTATACTTTGCAGATAACATAGAGCATCACCACATTCACTTAGACCTAAGGTATTTCAACACTTAGCAACAATAAAACAGGTCAGAACCGGTAGATCAACACTAAGCATCTTCATACATGTCAGATCTAACATTCACACACCTCTAAGAAGCATAAAGCATAAGTAGATCTATTTAAATATATCAAAGCACTTAGCAAAAGAAGGGATAAACACATCAAGTCGAAGCACAAAGCGTAACACACAGATTTACGTGGTTCACCCCCACCCTGGGGCTACGCCCACCAAATCTTCTTCTTTATTAGCGTCTTCAATCGTTTACAACACAAAGCCACCAAAAACCTTCTTCACATAGGACAAAAGATCTGTGCAGCTCGCTAGATCCTTCTTCCTTGCACTATAGCACAAATCCTTCCACAACTCCTTACAATGACTTGTACTTAGCTCTGCAAGCCTCTTACAGTCATGCATATAGCACTTACAAAATCTATTAACACTTAGCTTACATCACATACATCTCTATATCTTCTGATAGATGCCTAGATATCTATTTATACATTACAAAAGTGGGCCTAAACGTGGGTAAATCCACAGGCCGACATCCCTTTCTCATTACATATTCCAAAAAACCCAAAAGGGACCCAAAAGTGGACCTAGA
Organism: Picea sitchensis; assembly: GCA_010110895.2. NCBI lineage: Eukaryota > Viridiplantae > Streptophyta > Pinopsida > Pinales > Pinaceae > Picea > Picea sitchensis. The sequence continues at coordinate 113,486 of SNQJ01S0023819.1, read as the reverse complement.
TTCCGCAATATCCGCTTCGTCTGGAACTCCATCTTCGACAGGCCATTGAAGTCCCAAAAATGGTCAAACATGATAAAGTATCTCCCAAAACTTGGTCAAGGGCCAACATGCCCCCAACACTCACATGTGACTCGTCCCGAGTCACTCTGGTCTGATCAATTTTGCTTCGAATGCCTCAAGCTTGGCTCGAGCTGCTTCGACCTGCTGTTGTGCTACGACCTCTTGTTCGACAAACTCCTATATGAGTGCATCATTGACGGGTCCCTCTAGGTTCTATTGTGCTTCACTCACAACCTGTTCTAGCTATGCTCCTCGGCTTTCAACCTCTGTGAATAGCTGACATACCTTATCTTGCATCGGTTGAAGTCGTTGAGTCACTTCCATCACTTTTCTCTGGATCATATGAATCTGTTGCTGGGCCGTGCGCTGCTCATGAGATCTCTTCATTCTTTCTATGGATGACGGGGCCTTCAATTGTGTCTGTAGATTTTTAGTTTCATACTTCACCTCCTGGAGTTGGGACTCCAATTTATATAAATATGGGTTCTCAGTGAGGTTCTCATATGTCTGGGCACTGTTGCTACTCAGCTTCTTGCACTCCAAGGAAAGAGCTTTCAGTCTGTCAACTGCGCTACGGAAAGTTATTTCTCTTTGGTCTCTGATCTCCTATGGGGTCTTAGGTACTCTGCAAAGCTCTAGATCTGCAATGTGCTGTTGGATCTTCTGAATTACTCCTTCTAGTTGTGCCACCTGCTATGGAACCCCTTCTTCTGTCTGTATTTTGACGACGGTCACAGAGCGAATTTCTCTATTGACCAGTTCCTTTCTCTCGAGTTGCTTTACGAGCAACTGTTCTTTGCTTTGCTGTATCTCTACTTACTCTGCATCCCATTTTTCTTGGAGATCAATCTTTTCTTGTTCTAACGTGCTACGCTACTCCATAAGAACTCCCTGTACCTGTGTTAAAGCTTGAGTGGCTTGCGCTATTTCTTCTTGAGCCCGTCGAAGGCAAGCTTCAACTGTATTAGCAATCCGGTGGAGTTGAGCTGGCTCATCCCCTGGTTCTAGTGTTCCTACCATCAGAGGCGCAATAGAGACTGCACGATTAGACTATAGTGCCTACTGCACCCCTTGGAGTTCAATATCAATACGATTATACATCTACTCCTACTTCGCCTCCTTTGTCTCTACTATCTCTAGTGCAACATCATTCAGGGCTGCAACGATGAAATTGAATTTGTCTAGGGTCAATGTGGTCTGCATCTTAGTAACGGGAGCTTTGGACTTCTTTCGGGAATAAGGTTTCTGAGGTGAACCCTTCCTCTTCTTCAAAAGCTCCGCTTTGTCTTTGTGATTCTGTTCCACTTTTTATCACCATCACCCTCTTTCTCTGGTGTGATGGAAGAAGTCTTCACTGAGTCAGTACTTAAGTATTTCACTTCATTGATATTCTGTCGCATGCTAGGTCCTGGTAGATGTTGCGCAGTTTCTGGATTGTCTACATTAGATATGTTCGCAGGGTCAGTTGGAACAAGGAGGTTCGCTGACCATTCCTTTGTGATCTCCTCCAGATCTTATTCTGTTAATCTATAATAGTACTGTAACTGCTGCTTGTGCTCGTCAACGCGCGTTGTGATGTAGAGAAAGTGTTTTTCTGCGCTAAACTTCATCAGGGGCTGAAACCTGTAGAGGGTGTTCGGAGTGATGCACGGTGTATACTGGATAGCTACTTTCAACTAATTATAATATGAATGAAACATGACATTTGAATGCCATTGTTTATTCATATCATTCGAGTACCACAGGGTACTGAAATTCGTGACCAATGGTTCAAATGGCTCGATGTCCGGGAAGGTTGCACCTTCCGGCATCTCCCATGCAATGAAAGCAACTAGGATTAGGAGCCAACTGAAATGGAACTCATATCCTTGGTCGCGGGATTCTCTGTAGTTGAGTTCCAGTTGGTTTACCAAGTACTGCGCCCAATTCATCTATAGGCCCTCCGCGCACTTTCCTGCGAGGTCTACTACGAATCCAATGACTTGTGTTGATCAGTTCTTGCGAACTAGATTTCCTACAATCAGCTGACAGGCGAGGCATACTGCACCATTCTTAATAGAGGCTACCTTGTAGCCACACGTGCCCTTCTCGACATCACCATAAGTGTCTTTTATCTTCTATGCCAAGGCTCAATTTGTGGTCTTTCCAGGTTAAAAATCATGTGGGTCAGGGCCTTGCATTCTTAGCCCAATGATCCATTGGATCAAGGTCGGATCCACTGTGATACGTCGGTTCAACCATAAATATCCTCCATGGTAACATGATAACAACAACTTAACACATGCGTTCACTTCTTGATGTCGTCCGAAGTGTGGGATATTCATAACATCAATCAGGGTAGACTGCGCGAGGTTATGGGTCTAAGGCTGGGGGATAATCTTTGAATTCTTGCCTTTTGTCTTGGTCAGATACTTATGCGGGGCGAGCATACTGTAATATTTACGATCTCCAAGGTTGAAGTCACTAAAATTCAGCACTACTATCTTATCTTGGTCTGTGCGAACTGCGCGTATCCCTTTCGCGAGGTATGCAGTGACCAAGGCATAGTCAAAATCTCTAGGCACACTATCTATGTTCACTGCGTCGCTCAGAGGAGGTATATACACATGTAACATGCTTGGAATCAACTTAACATTCACGAGATTGTCTCTATGCTTCATTCTCATCTCTGTCATGATTCTAGAAGTTCCTGCTCCGCGAGCAGTCGATGGAGAAGCTTGGACTCCTCCTGTCGATGATTCTTGCACACCTGCAGACATCCTTCTTTCCAACATGACTTTCTTGGTCCTGATATCAATGAGTACTTCCTTCATAGATTCTTCAAATGTGCTAATCTCCTCAGACATACGCACTTGGGGTTAATAATATCGGGTTCATGAAGTAATGTAGACATGACAATAAGATGGAAAGTAATGGCATAATGATCACTGGACAATCTTAACCAAGGTTGTGAGTTCAAATTCTCGATTTGGCAAAAGTGTTCTTCATGCATGGCGCGACGGGATAAATAGGAAACTGAGCAACGAATTGCTTGCAACGGGTATGAGGCTTCATTAACTCTTGTTCTGTCTATTATGGCACGGTCCATCGGTCAGGTGGCGAGCCATAAATGTTTTTTCAGCCATTCAGAGCATCAGTCAAATAGATATATCGTCCCCAACGGCTATATTGCTTCGCCACGATGAAGTGACCTATGTCACTGTTCTGATATCTCGGTGAGTCTCAAATTCTGCAAATTTTCCTTCTGCGAGGCTCCCTCTAGAAACTTATTTAATTTTTCAATCTTAGCCCTTTTCCTACTTAGCTTTTTAGCCTTCTTTCCAGTGAGCTTCGTCTCAGTCTTCTTCTTTCCATTCTGATTCTTATCTTCTTTAGATATAGTTACTATGAGATGTTGAGAATATTTCAATGTTAACATCTCTTCTGCCTCTAGATTAAGTACTTTAGTATTTTGAGGGTATTATAGTGGTCTTGCAACTTCGACATCAGAGTCTCTAGGGTCAAATATCTTTGATCCATTTTCCCGTTCTTTAATCAATTGAGCAATCCTTCTGGTCATGAAATATTTTAATTCTTGTTTTTTCTGTTCTGAGGCTTCTTCTTCTTCTTTCCATCTGGATTGATCTCTCTCAATCCAAGGTTTCCCTAGTAACATGATAAATGGGGCGTTGTTTTTAATATATTTGATAATCTCAAAATATTCCTTTGTCGAAGTTCCATTGATAGTCGTAGATATCTGAGCAAGCCTCCCACTTAAACTTACCAACTTCCCTCTGAATAGTCCTATTCCTCCTAATGAAGGGATCATAGAAGGATTCCTTATAGCTTCCCAAGTTCTTTCTGGCATAATATTCACTTATGTCTCTTCATCAAGAACACAGTCAATGTCGAAGTCCCCTGTTCTTTCTTCAATGCAGTCTTTTTCTTTGAAAATCTCTGATAATCTAACATGTCGGTGGTCATTCAAGGTCTCCTTCATTTGTATCAATACTTTCTCTGATTCTTGCTGGGGTTTTTCCTTTTCTGGATCTTCCTTAGGGTTTTCTTGGTTCAGATTCATTCCTTCAAGCTTAGCAATCATTATAGGGCAATCCAACACTTCATGGTCCATAGCCTTACAACAAAGACAACTAGGTCTTCTTCCGGGACATTCCTTAGCAAGATGTCCTGGTCTTCTACAACTGTAACATAGGGTCAATCCTCTCTTTCTTTTAAATTGTCCCCAGCTTCTTCTGTACTGCACAAGGTGATCTGGTACTGGTGTATAACAATAAGTTCCTAAAACATCCTGGGAAGTTCAGAGCGCATTGGCTCGGGCCATATGAGATCACCTATGTTACAGAAGGAGGAGCTGCGCAACTGAAGACATTGAAGGGAGAATGGAAGGAAGGTTTGGTAAATGGGAGTCGGCTGAAGTTGTACTATGACAACCAACTTCCTCACAACTCTCAGTAAGAAGCATAAAGAAAAGGGTCTAGGTGCTAGGTGCAGTTGAAACTGGGTACCCGACACAGAAAAGATAGTCTGCACAAGGACAAAGAGGAGACATAGAGCATAAAGAAAAGGCTGCACTGCACAAACCAAAGTCGAAGTAAAAAAGGAAGATCAGATATGAACTTCCTCAGGACGAGTCACAAGTGAGTGTTGGGGGCCTGTTGGCCCTTGGTTATAGAAGGAAGTGAAGAACAAAGAAGAAAATGGAAAAAGCGAACTTCGTGTAAGGCACAGTGACTATCACTGGGTCGAAGTGTGCAAAAGAGAAGAAAAGACAGAGCGAAGTGTAGGAAAGCAAGCCCTTGGATGAGGAGATCAAGGATGACAGATCAATAAGGAAGAAGGATCATGGACAAGTCAGCAAGCGGAAAGAGCCACCGTTGGATACTTTGGAGCACTGCACGAGAAGGAAGGAAAGACAGGATGGAAAAGCCGTGAAAATATGGGTCAAGTTGATCTAGGGTTTTGGTAGCTAGGGTTTTGGACACCTAGGTTTCAGCCTAAGGCTGTCGGTGAGCTATTGTAATGTATAAATAGAGGTTACGAGGACCTGGGTTGGGTTGGTATCAAGATAGGTTTTCATTGTTGATGTGATGGATTATTGTATTATGAGAGAGAAGTGCTAAGTGGGGGAGCCTTCTGGTATTGTAAGATCTTCAACTGGGTGCGAAGATAAACTCTACAGCTGGGTGCGTAGGGAGGGAAGATTATGAGAGGAGAAGAAAGGATATTTTCCAGCTAAGAGCGCATACAAGAACTGTATGATTTACCTCAATATAATATAACACAATTATGTGGACGTAGCCCTAGAGAGAGGGTGAACCACGTATATTTTGTGTTGTGTATGATTGGTATTTTGTATTTTCCATTCATATACTGTTATTTCATTACTAAGGTAGATCTGATAGATGCATGGAGTAGATCAAGCTGATAAGTGATATATGAATGCTGTGTTGTTCTTGTGTTAAGATCCACTTGATATTCCACTTGGTTGTAGACATCTCTGTCCTGCAACCCCCTCATAACTACTTCGGGTGAGACTGCATCTGCTTCACAGGTGTTGCCGAAAGGTTCAGTAGTTAGGTCTTGTTGGTGTGCTCTTGGAGTTGAACGCCGGGTTTGCCCCTGTGCCAGCAATTGCCAAGCACTTTTGCAATGGAAAATGAACAACAATAACACATCCATGTAATACTCAGAAATTTAGGCAACCAACCAAAGAAAAACCCCAATGTGGGGAAACCCAAAGAGAAAGAGAGATTTTATTACCTTTAGTAAAGTATATCAGAAACAAAATTACATTTAGTAGCCAAGAGAATCACTTGCAACACCCAACAGTCCCACATATTTGCTTCTTAGAAAAGCGTTTCAAATTCGTACATCTGTATTTGCTGCCTAGAAAAATGTTCCAAATTCAACACCTTGATATTTGTTCCCACAACAGGTTGTTGTACCTTCACTCTTGTACGTCTGACCTCCAACAAAAAAGTTACCAATGGATGCATCGAAAACCATGCCCACACTTGCCTTGATTTCCATGCCCAAAATTGTTGTTGTACGACCTGTACAAATTTGTACAATACGACCTATCTTCAACAATAAAACTCAACCTCTTCTAAACAAAAAATTCTCCCTTGGGAAATTTGCCCAATCTCCCTTGGAACCCTTGCCAAAAATTAGCCGCTCACTTTCCTCTCTCAATCTCTCAACATCGTCTTGTCTTTGTTGTGTCTTGCACATTATCCAATGCATTCTCTTATATTTCGAAAATGACCTTTCACCTTCCCCATCCCTAAATCCAAAGGCCAAGATCTAATCTTGCCTTTGCATGATCAAGGGACATGATTCATTCACTCCAAAATAAATCACTTAAAATATTAAAGTACAATTTCACTTTATTACCTAAGTGCACTTTATGAAATAAAGTCACTTTAATATTATAAGGTACACTTTATTAAAAAGCCACTTACATAAAAGAACCGCTTTATTACAACTTTATAAAAACCCATTACAAAGTGAAGTATCTAGTAGTGCAAATATAAGGATACTTCCGCATACAAGACAAACATCTTCTAGAGCTCCATCCTGGTCTTTGTCCTGTGTGTCACCTTTTCATATTGAGGGTACCCTTTGTATCTTGTTTCTCTCCCTTTCTCTCTTGATTGATTCCTCCTTCATCCAGAGGTTGTGACCCTTGCCTCGAGGGGGTAGTAATGCTCTCTATTGTATTCAAGTTTGTCCCCATATCCGAGGGCTGCAGTCCTTGAGATTGTCGGGTTTCTAACATCTATGTGTCAACTTCATTTGCAATGGGAACTTCTATAGCATCCATATCCTCACTATCATCATCATAGATTATAATTAGGTCAGATATTACCAGTGCGAGTATACTTGGGTATGATGTCACTGTCACAACCTTAATTGTTGATCCAGGTCCTGATGGTTCCACATGTACCTGTCTTTCATCAGGTTGTTCATTGTTCCCCACAGATGAAGTTTCTCTTGCAAGAGTTTGTCCTCCTTCTACCGTATGCATGTCCACAAGAGTCACCATTAGTGGTCCTAATTCTTGAAGAGTGGTATTTTTCCCGTGCTCTCAGAACATTCTCTCAGCCTCTTCCAAGAGCTGTTGTGCTTCAACTCTCCTTTCTACTTGCTCTGTATTTTCATTTTGTGCCTTTACAACAACTCCTTCTATTTGTTCCAACCACTCTATTTTTTCATCTCCTGACATGGCTTTGAAACATGTAAGTTTTTCTTTCTCTTTCCTTTGTAGGACCTCTTCCAAATCTATGTCATTTTTAGTGAAGATCTCATCCTCAAAGGTATCATGTGGATATGACCAGTGAGATACCACTTGACTAGAGTCTTGAGCAACTAGACCTTTTGGGTCATGTTTCCTGTACTTGCAAGTGTAGAACCTATACTCCACTTGATTTTGGGCTTCTTTTATGGCCTAAGTAGTATATTTTACGAAGTGGTAACCTACATAGAATCCATATGGGATGAATGCTCTTTTCTTTTCCTTTACTAAATAAGCATTGAAACCATGCATAATGGTTTGGTAACAAATTTCTCCCAAGACTAGCTTGTCCGGTACATAGGATGGCAGCAGGTGGGGAGCCCCGGTGGCTCCAAAAATCCCGAGATAGGTACTCCTTTCCTCTAAATAACAATGCCCTATCCTACATATGACCTTTCTTGATATTTTGGAAATCCTTGGATAATTCTGTTTACATATTATGAAATAAACCCCAGCCAAGAATTCATCACATATTGCAACATAATACTTTTTATATCTATTCTCCCATAAGATGATGAAATAAACATGGGCAACTAATTCTGAGACATGCCAGCTTAACCTAAGCCCCAAAAATACATTTCTCATGAAAATTGCATCTAATATATATGAGGCTATAAAGAAACAATGGGTTTCTCCCGCCTTTCGTTTCTATTCCTACTCAAACCTAATGCTCAATTGTTTAGAGATTATGGTGCCCAAATTGAAGACACTTCCTGATATGGCTACTGTATAGGCCAGGGGAATCCATTCTTTTGAAAACTTGAAGAAGCCATTTTTCCTGTACAACCGACATATCAGAGCCATGAGGAATATATATGGTTCTCTTAGGTTTATAGTGTTGTACCATCCAGATGATCTGTTCACAAATTTTCAATCTTCTTTCCACCAGGATGCCACAAGCTGATTGGTGTTGTGTTGTTCATAGAACTTAACCACAAAGTCGGTGTTAAGACGAACTTCAGTTTCCTTGAGTTTGTAATACTTTCTGATCTCCATTGGCAAGAAAACACATAAACACATTGGTCATTCACATCATTAATCATGCACTTGTCAGCCTGGATGTGATTAATTATCAATTCTAAGGTTTCTATATAATGTCCCCATTTTGGACATTATTACATTACATAGTGTTATTCCTACCAGAGTAGCGAGATAGGGGTTACATAGAGTTAGGGAGATATTTAGGGGTTTTATTGGGACCAACTTGCATAATTCATCATCAGGATCAATTCCACACAACTTGGATTTGGTTCCATTGCATTCCGACGATTTCCGTAATTTTGAGTTATTATGGGTAATATCTTAATTAAATTCACTAAGAAGGTCATAATGGGCATATTGCTTGGAGAAACCTCTTAGTGTAATAACTCATAGGAATCAGGAGGAAGAGCATAACAGGATAATATGATGAGAATTGACTTTCAGTGGCCGGAGAAGCCATAAGGATGGATAAATCACTTTTTAGAGGTAAAATGGTTAATTAATTAAGTGATTTAATCAAGGAATAATAAAAGAAAGTAAAAGTCACTTGGAGGGAAAAGTTCAACAAAGAATTAGGGTTTATAGAATCTATAAAGGAAGGGTAAAGCAACCTAATTCATAATTATGTTATGATTTGATGTTGAGAGAGGTTCCAAAGGAGGAGGAGAATTGACCTTCTGTTGTTTTATGGATTTTTGGAGGAAACCACCACCATTGATCGGTTTCGGTGTTGAGAGACAGACCCTAGCCTATCAGAGATATCATCTAGGTATTTCACCATGATATTCAGGAGTATCTAGTTTGCAGTGTTTTTGCAGCTTAGCCAGTGAGGGCGCAAGGGTTAGTGAGGGTTTGGTGTAGATGCACAAGGCTAGAGATTATCTTGCAAATTCCTTCCGACCCAGTTGAGGAATTTCCAGGTCACATCTTTTGAGCCACCAATCATCATATTTTGACGGTGGAATCTCTCAGAGCACAACACATAACCATATAGTGAGAAACTCTTGAGGAGGGGAATTTGGGGTTCCAGAGGGAGTTCTGGATCAGATCCAAGGAAACCCTCCCGACCTAGTTCAACATTGGTTAGGGTGCACATTTTGAGCCATATAGTATCATATTCCGTCAGAGGAATAATTAGGGCGCACTCATTGATCCTAGGAGGTGCGAAACCCCCTAGGGGATGACATCCATAGCTTCTAACATTTGATATTCGGTTTGTCTATCTTCAGTAGCATCCTAGAGGGCAGGGCGCTCAATTTGGGACAATTTACAGATGATTTTGTCGAGTATAGCCACCAAGGCAATTTTTCCAAAGTTGCAACAGTTGCCGTGAGATTCCAGAACTGCACCTTGTTGTCGATCTATCTATGCATGCGTGGATCTTCCTTCATCATCTGATCACATGTATTCTATATTATTTGTTTGTATTTCAATGATGATCCACGAGATCTAGCCGACGATTTCATCTGCTTTGAACATATTATTGTATTTCCTACTATTTTTCCTCATAATACATATGAATGGGATGGTGATTGTTCCTTATTATTTATGCATCATATATTATGTCTAAACATTAATTGAATGAAACACACATGCGAAAATCACTAAGCATGTTAAAACATTAACTCAAATGCATCCAGAAACCCCCAGAGTATCATATCAGACAACAGATTTGACAACTTAACAATGTTTCCTAGACTAGCCGAGTTAGGAACATTACAGTGGTATCATAGTTGGTTTTCTTGCCAGCCTAATGGGAAAATTAGGGAGGATTTATTTCAGATTGTGTCCACTAAAATTTAGCGGTGATAACTTGCACTTATACCTTCATATGTAGTAATAGCGAGGAAAGTTCAGATAAGATGAGGAGGTAGATACATCGTTAGCAAGTAGTGGATTGACAGGAGCACATATGGAGCCTACACCCATTAGATGCAGGGAGCTTTTCTACAGTTTCAAAATGCCTTGGGATCCATATCACAAATGCAGGGGTAAAGGGAAGGTGCACATTGTTAAGGTGCACTATGACAATTAGGATGAGGAGATGCATGAGAATGCAACCATAGATGCCTATTTAGAGTAGTTTGATGAGGCTAGTGACTCTTGCGCATCTGAGGGACAGTTGGATGGACATGATGATAGCTCATGTCCTTCATCTTCCCCATCAAGCAATGCTGAGGATTCAACACTTCATCATAGTGGTGACACTTATGAGGATTCATATATGTTGGCACTTAGACATGATGAGATTAGGAGTCTAGAGGACCTACCTGTGGGTGTAGACATGGCTTCAGAGAAGTCATGTATGGAGGATGATGAGCTTCCTATAATGAGTGAGCCACATTTTTCATCTTCTCAGTCACCTATGCTAGCCATGACACATGAAAATATCAGTGGCATTTATGATATTGTAGAGGAGCATTGTGTGGGGATTGTACACAAGGGACATATGGATCTGCAGACCCAGGAGGAGAGGTATGGCTTGGAGTTAGTTGAACTTACACATACCTATCAGTATGAGGAGAGTGAGTCACCACCCTTGGAGATTCCATTGATGGACCAGGTTATGGAGACCGACAACTTGTTGGGACACTTACTCCCAGGATCGATCTACAG
>SNQJ01S0023819.1:92075-102525 GCA_010110895.2 Picea sitchensis | reverse complement strand
GTGCTCTCAGAACATTCTCTCAGCCTCTTCCAAGAGCTGTTGTGCTTCAACTCTCCTTTCTACTTGCTCTGTATTTTCATTTTGTGCCTTTACAACAACTCCTTCTATTTGTTCCAACCACTCTATTTTTTCATCTCCTGACATGGCTTTGAAACATGTAAGTTTTTCTTTCTCTTTCCTTTGTAGGACCTCTTCCAAATCTATGTCATTTTTAGTGAAGATCTCATCCTCAAAGGTATCATGTGGATATGACCAGTGAGATACCACTTGACTAGAGTCTTGAGCAACTAGACCTTTTGGGTCATGTTTCCTGTACTTGCAAGTGTAGAACCTATACTCCACTTGATTTTGGGCTTCTTTTATGGCCTAAGTAGTATATTTTACGAAGTGGTAACCTACATAGAATCCATATGGGATGAATGCTCTTTTCTTTTCCTTTACTAAATAAGCATTGAAACCATGCATAATGGTTTGGTAACAAATTTCTCCCAAGACTAGCTTGTCCGGTACATAGGATGGCAGCAGGTGGGGAGCCCCGGTGGCTCCAAAAATCCCGAGATAGGTACTCCTTTCCTCTAAATAACAATGCCCTATCCTACATATGACCTTTCTTGATATTTTGGAAATCCTTGGATAATTCTGTTTACATATTATGAAATAAACCCCAGCCAAGAATTCATCACATATTGCAACATAATACTTTTTATATCTATTCTCCCATAAGATGATGAAATAAACATGGGCAACTAATTCTGAGACATGCCAGCTTAACCTAAGCCCCAAAAATACATTTCTCATGAAAATTGCATCTAATATATATGAGGCTATAAAGAAACAATGGGTTTCTCCCGCCTTTCGTTTCTATTCCTACTCAAACCTAATGCTCAATTGTTTAGAGATTATGGTGCCCAAATTGAAGACACTTCCTGATATGGCTACTGTATAGGCCAGGGGAATCCATTCTTTTGAAAACTTGAAGAAGCCATTTTTCCTGTACAACCGACATATCAGAGCCATGAGGAATATATATGGTTCTCTTAGGTTTATAGTGTTGTACCATCCAGATGATCTGTTCACAAATTTTCAATCTTCTTTCCACCAGGATGCCACAAGCTGATTGGTGTTGTGTTGTTCATAGAACTTAACCACAAAGTCGGTGTTAAGACGAACTTCAGTTTCCTTGAGTTTGTAATACTTTCTGATCTCCATTGGCAAGAAAACACATAAACACATTGGTCATTCACATCATTAATCATGCACTTGTCAGCCTGGATGTGATTAATTATCAATTCTAAGGTTTCTATATAATGTCCCCATTTTGGACATTATTACATTACATAGTGTTATTCCTACCAGAGTAGCGAGATAGGGGTTACATAGAGTTAGGGAGATATTTAGGGGTTTTATTGGGACCAACTTGCATAATTCATCATCAGGATCAATTCCACACAACTTGGATTTGGTTCCATTGCATTCCGACGATTTCCGTAATTTTGAGTTATTATGGGTAATATCTTAATTAAATTCACTAAGAAGGTCATAATGGGCATATTGCTTGGAGAAACCTCTTAGTGTAATAACTCATAGGAATCAGGAGGAAGAGCATAACAGGATAATATGATGAGAATTGACTTTCAGTGGCCGGAGAAGCCATAAGGATGGATAAATCACTTTTTAGAGGTAAAATGGTTAATTAATTAAGTGATTTAATCAAGGAATAATAAAAGAAAGTAAAAGTCACTTGGAGGGAAAAGTTCAACAAAGAATTAGGGTTTATAGAATCTATAAAGGAAGGGTAAAGCAACCTAATTCATAATTATGTTATGATTTGATGTTGAGAGAGGTTCCAAAGGAGGAGGAGAATTGACCTTCTGTTGTTTTATGGATTTTTGGAGGAAACCACCACCATTGATCGGTTTCGGTGTTGAGAGACAGACCCTAGCCTATCAGAGATATCATCTAGGTATTTCACCATGATATTCAGGAGTATCTAGTTTGCAGTGTTTTTGCAGCTTAGCCAGTGAGGGCGCAAGGGTTAGTGAGGGTTTGGTGTAGATGCACAAGGCTAGAGATTATCTTGCAAATTCCTTCCGACCCAGTTGAGGAATTTCCAGGTCACATCTTTTGAGCCACCAATCATCATATTTTGACGGTGGAATCTCTCAGAGCACAACACATAACCATATAGTGAGAAACTCTTGAGGAGGGGAATTTGGGGTTCCAGAGGGAGTTCTGGATCAGATCCAAGGAAACCCTCCCGACCTAGTTCAACATTGGTTAGGGTGCACATTTTGAGCCATATAGTATCATATTCCGTCAGAGGAATAATTAGGGCGCACTCATTGATCCTAGGAGGTGCGAAACCCCCTAGGGGATGACATCCATAGCTTCTAACATTTGATATTCGGTTTGTCTATCTTCAGTAGCATCCTAGAGGGCAGGGCGCTCAATTTGGGACAATTTACAGATGATTTTGTCGAGTATAGCCACCAAGGCAATTTTTCCAAAGTTGCAACAGTTGCCGTGAGATTCCAGAACTGCACCTTGTTGTCGATCTATCTATGCATGCGTGGATCTTCCTTCATCATCTGATCACATGTATTCTATATTATTTGTTTGTATTTCAATGATGATCCACGAGATCTAGCCGACGATTTCATCTGCTTTGAACATATTATTGTATTTCCTACTATTTTTCCTCATAATACATATGAATGGGATGGTGATTGTTCCTTATTATTTATGCATCATATATTATGTCTAAACATTAATTGAATGAAACACACATGCGAAAATCACTAAGCATGTTAAAACATTAACTCAAATGCATCCAGAAACCCCCAGAGTATCATATCAGACAACAGATTTGACAACTTAACAATGTTTCCTAGACTAGCCGAGTTAGGAACATTACAGTGGTATCATAGTTGGTTTTCTTGCCAGCCTAATGGGAAAATTAGGGAGGATTTATTTCAGATTGTGTCCACTAAAATTTAGCGGTGATAACTTGCACTTATACCTTCATATGTAGTAATAGCGAGGAAAGTTCAGATAAGATGAGGAGGTAGATACATCGTTAGCAAGTAGTGGATTGACAGGAGCACATATGGAGCCTACACCCATTAGATGCAGGGAGCTTTTCTACAGTTTCAAAATGCCTTGGGATCCATATCACAAATGCAGGGGTAAAGGGAAGGTGCACATTGTTAAGGTGCACTATGACAATTAGGATGAGGAGATGCATGAGAATGCAACCATAGATGCCTATTTAGAGTAGTTTGATGAGGCTAGTGACTCTTGCGCATCTGAGGGACAGTTGGATGGACATGATGATAGCTCATGTCCTTCATCTTCCCCATCAAGCAATGCTGAGGATTCAACACTTCATCATAGTGGTGACACTTATGAGGATTCATATATGTTGGCACTTAGACATGATGAGATTAGGAGTCTAGAGGACCTACCTGTGGGTGTAGACATGGCTTCAGAGAAGTCATGTATGGAGGATGATGAGCTTCCTATAATGAGTGAGCCACATTTTTCATCTTCTCAGTCACCTATGCTAGCCATGACACATGAAAATATCAGTGGCATTTATGATATTGTAGAGGAGCATTGTGTGGGGATTGTACACAAGGGACATATGGATCTGCAGACCCAGGAGGAGAGGTATGGCTTGGAGTTAGTTGAACTTACACATACCTATCAGTATGAGGAGAGTGAGTCACCACCCTTGGAGATTCCATTGATGGACCAGGTTATGGAGACCGACAACTTGTTGGGACACTTACTCCCAGGATCGATCTACAGGGATGAGGATGCACTCCTTATTGGTCGAGATGACCATAGCACGTGTCTGGACACATCTGTATGGGATCCAAGCGCATATGATATTAGTAGGGTGAGTGCACATGAGGATACAACTGCCCATACATGATACAATGTGATTCAGATGGGGGTCATAGTTGGTGATGGCATGCAATGGCATACAAGAGGACTTGGTAGCACAATGGACAATGGGAAGTTTAATACCCTATCTTTTGAGGAGTGTGTTGTTGAGGATTCCGTTATTGACACTAGAAGTGAGAGGCATGAGGTTTCAAATCAATAGGGTTGTGACCAGGAGTCACGAAACTTGAAAAGGTAGTTGAGAGTTAGTGAGGACATGATCATGGAAGTCACTAGATGCATTGATCATACACACACATTGGTGGTAGGTTATTGTTGGAGGGCCTCGATGGCACATGATAGTTCATATAGGGGACTTGACATTGATGACTTCCATACACTCATGGAGAGAGTGTCTGTGCCGAGGGCCGAATACCAACAGTTATTGATGGATAGAGATTACCCATTGGAGGTTGGCGAGATGTATCACATGGCACTTAGGGAGGAGGAGGTTGAGGTGGATTGACTCACTCATGAGTTGGTGAGAAAACGAGGATTCTTGGAAGGCACACAGACAACCCTTCAAGAATCAAAGGCCAGATTAGAGGAGCTCCTTGAGGAGACTAGTAAGATATCCACTATATCTGTCTCAATAGAGAGTCTTATATATCCTTCAATTACATTGTTATAGGATATTGGTGGTTTGGAAGAGGAGCCCCAATGGATGGAAGAGCATGGGAAGATGTACTTAGTAAGGAATGGAGATTCCTCTCCCTTACAGCGGTACACAGATTTGGGAGATCACCTTCACTGTAGCAGTAGTTGCGTGCGTGATGATGGATGGAGAATGATTGACCCTCAATTTGTGGAGAGACCTATGATTGTACGCGATGGTTGGTGTTCAGTGATGAGTACATGAGATTATTTACCATGGGTGCCGGTGGACAAGATTTTGGTCAAGTCCTTAGGATTGACCAAAGAATATGATACTTTCCAGTCCTATAGTTGGTTGTAGATATTTATGATAGCCTTTCCTGATACTTCATCATTGACAACAACACAGGGGGATCTAGACAATGGAAGGGGACATGGAGAGTTGGTAGGCTGAGACCACCTGATAGGAGTGTCTTAATTACATACATCAGGATAGGGGTGGATCATCAGGGGAAGTTAGTTGAGGCCCTGGGTGTGATGGAGAGTATCCTAGGCCATGGGACATAGGATATCTCAGAGGTTGATACATATTCAGACTCTCATTGGGATGAGGGTGGAGGGATTTCGACAGTTACCGGTAGGGCACATCAATAGTTAGTGGGGATTGGAAGCGATGAACTTCCAAATTTCACATGGGGCCCGAGAGTCTATTTGGTCAATAATTTGTTTCATCTTATGAGGATCCAAGAGTGGAGGATCCAATATGGATACTTTGAGAAGACAATCATGATCATATTAGAGCAACATAAACACGATGGTCCATATCAGAGACTAGCATAGGACCCTTGGATTACAGGGTTGGGAATTTCATTGACTGATGGAGACAAGCAAAATTTTGTAGGGGGAAGTCACTTTGATTTTCCATTGAGTTTCAGTATTGGGGAGAGCATGTCACTGGCCGGTGATTCATTGAGGTCTTGTAGTACCTCAATATGGAAGCAACATGTTCAGTCGGTGGGGGACGTGTTGGGTTTTCTATGGTCTGGTAGGATGGACTCATTTCAGGTTGAGGCCGTGTGTTTTTTGTAGGAGACTCATGGTGTTGATATGTTACAAAAATATACTTCATAGGGCCTTGCAGTTCACATCTTGATATGGGATCCATGGATTGGAATGCTTGGTAGTTCAGTGTTTGATGGAGTTGAGTTTCAAGTATAGTGGTTTCTTGGGGATTTGACTGAGATTATTTGGCCATTGATCATTCTACTCATCAGGAGAATTTGGGTGTCATGCGTGGTGAACACTTGAAGAGGACCCATTTTGAGGGGAGTCAAATTTGTGTCACACAGGTGGATATGGGACCTCGATATCATATGTAGATTGATTCATTTATTACTTGAGGACAAGCAATATTCCAACATGGAGGATTGTAATGTCCCCATTTTTGGACATTATTACATTACATAGTGCTATGCCTACCAGAGTAGCCAGATAGGGGTGACAGAGAGTTCAAGAGATATTGAGGGGTTTTATTGGGCCCAACTTGCATCATCCATCATTAGGATCTATTCTGCACAACTTGGCTTTGGTTTTGTTGCATTCTGACAATTTCCGTAATTTTGAGTTATTATGGGTCATATCTTAATTAAATTCACTAAGAAGGTCATAATGGGAATATTACTTTGAAAAAACTCTTAATGTAATAGCTCATTAGAATTAGGGGGAAGAGAATTATAGGATACGATGATGAGAAGTGAATTTCAGTGGTCGAAGAAGCCATAAGGATGGATAAATCACTTTTTAGAGGTAAAATGGTTAATTAATTAATTAATTAAGTGATATAATCAAGGAATAATAAAATAAAGGAAAAGTCACTTGGAGGGAAAAGGTCAACAATGAATTAGGGTTTCAGGAAGCTATAAAGGAAGGGTAAAGCAACCCAATTCATATTTATGTTATGATTTGATGTTGAGAGAGTTTCTAGAGCATGAGGAGAATCAACCTTCTGTTGTTTTGTGGATTTCTGGAGGAAACGACTACCATTGATCGATTTTTGTGTTGAGAGACACACCCTAGCCTATCGAAGATACCATCCTGGTATTTCACCGTGCTATTCAAGAGTACCTAGTTTGCAGTGTTTGCGCAACTCAGCTAGTGAGGGCACAAGGGTTAGTGAGGGTTTGGTGTAGCTGCATGAGGCCAAATATTATCTTGCAGTTTCCTTTCGACCTAGTTGAGGACTTACTAGGGTACATATTTTGAGCCACCAATGGTTATATTCTAATGGTGGAATCTCTTAGAGTGCAAAAAACAACCATATAGTGAAAAAATATTGAGGAGGGGCATTTGGGGTTCTAGAGGGAGTTCCAGATCAGATCCAAGGAAACCCTCCCATCCCAATTCAACATTGGTCAGGGAGCACATTTTGATCCATATAACAACATATTCCATCAGAGGAATCATTAGGGCGCACTCATTGAGCCCAAGAGGTGTACAACCCCCAGGGGATGACATCCAGAGCTTCCGACATACGATCTTCAGTCTACCAGTCTTCAGTATCATCCTAGAGGCCAGGGCGCTCAATTTGGCATAATTTCCAGGCAATTCTGTCAAGTATAGCCACCCGAGCGATTTTTTGAGAGTTGTAACAATGACGTGAGTTTCTGGGACTGCATCTTGTTGCCAATCTATCCATGCATGTACAAACCCGCCTTCATCATCTGATTGCAGATATTCTATATTAGTTTTTTGTATTCTAGTGACAATCCATGAGATCTAGATGACGATTTCATCTACTTTCAACATATTATTGTATTTCCTGCTATTTTTCCTTTATAATACATATGAATGGGATGGTGATTGTTCCTTATTCTTTATGCGTCATATATTCTGTCTAAACATTAATTGAATGTAAAACACATGCAGAAATCACCAAGCATGTTAAAACATTAACTCAAACGCATCCAGAAACCCCAAGAGTATCACATCAGACAATGGATTTGACATCTTAGCAATGTTTCCTAGACTAGTCGAGTTAGGAACATTACATATATGTAGGGTAAAACTGAAGTTCTAGAAGCTACCATGTACAGGGATGGTAATTTGATATTATGAAAATCCTGTTCATCCAATACTCTTACTTCCGGGTTGCTATGGGGTTTGAATTCAATAAAATTATTATGATGAATCTTATTGTAAAGTTCAAGCTAGGTGGGAATGGGTACCTTGGTTGTCGTGCTTGTATCTATATCCTTGTAGAGTGGTGGCCGAACTGGCACTTTCTTTTGTGACATTTTAATTACAGGCTCATCCTTGGGTGTGAACTCTAATTCTCTGGAAACCGTAGGACTAAAATCTTATCCAACCAAGATCTTCTTCTCCTTCGATATATTCTATGACTGATGGGTCACTTGTCTTCGAGAAGGCATGTTTCCTACAAGAAACAACTTATCTTAGTTCTTTGTTTGTTACACAATACTGAAAGAAAAAAAGATTTATTATCAAGACCAAATACCTGCGAAAGCCAGAGTTTTTATGGTTTAGTACTTACGAGCCCAAAGATTTATAGAAATATCGACAAAAGCTAGCTTTTAGCGAAACAGATGGTTACTCAAGAATTCTTCACAACAGGAAGGTCTCAACTGCTCCATGCAAATAATGTCAAGCTTCCCAAACCTCATCGAATTCAAATAGTGTGTTTCCATTAGTCCCATCCGGATTTACCTTGACTGAGTACAACAAAATCCTTACATATATTGAAGGATTAACTACATCGTCAATGCCATAATTTGGAGTTAATGCACTACGCAGATCGACGAGGAAAATTTATGTTAGGCTAGTTCGTTGGTGATTTCAAAACAATGATGGGTTGGCATGCATGATTGATGAGATCAAGGATTGGGGAATGCTCCTGATCTACGGTTTGGATAACGGTCGTTTATCCTTGTGTGGACAAATTATATCCTTGCGTAACTTTTACAACAGTTTTTTCAAGGTATTGACATGGAATGCTCGCTATGTCATTTGAAGTTTGGGGGCTCCTCTCAGTTGATGTGGCTAATTCATATAGGTCGAAATTGGGAAAGGAGTATCACGTGGATGTCCCGTGATGCAACCCATTACTTCATTAACTAATCATCGGTGGAAGTGTTAGTGGGTAGAAATGACTGTTTTGGGTTTCTGGTTCACTAACGCCGACACGTGGTTGAAAATCAACGAGTTGCAAGTTTATGCATTAAAAATGTAGTTCATGATCTTGGTATGCTGATGCGAGTGGAATATCGACGACATACGATTGAAAGCTCATGGGTCCTGGTGTAATGATTCTCACCAACTCATCGAAAACTGATGTAACATTGACGTGGGGGATTTCCAACCTCTTCCTCTTGACCTTTCTCGTCAACACACTCAATGTCTCGATGGTCGATGTGGAAATTTCATGGTGACATGGAGCCTAACATGTCATGATCATTGTGACACAATGATAGTGGTGTGACACTTGGCTTACTCAAGTGACATGTCAAGTTTTCATGTTATGTACTAAAATGAAGCTTACCCTACAAATGACGGCTAGGATGGCCTCCTGAGTTGATCAAACGACCACAATCTCAAGGAAATTTCATTTTCTGGTGTCAAAACTGGGTTTGTTCTCAAAAATTTTGTTTTACTATGCGCGCTATTGGGCGCCTACGACTAATGTAACATCGATGTCGATGGATTCCTCTACCCACAGTCTATCGACGTGCACTTGTTCGTTGACATGGCTAACATCTGATGCTTATTAACATCGATGTTTTAAAGGGGGAAATTTCTCATTTAGCACATCTGTATGCTAGTGTGGATGACGCCCGATATTCGTTGTTGTCGTCACTTTTAAAAAGTGACCGTCCGACATTGGAAAAAATAAAATTTGACAGGAAATTTGATAGTTTGAAAAATGTTAAGTGTTGAAAAAATTCCTTTTTTCAATGTCTGAACTATTTTATCCTTCTCTCCATTCCAGTGAAAATTCACACCAAGCTCGGGACTTGTCTAAGATAATCGAAAAATGAACAAACTCCCCCAAAAATTGTCATGATCATGCAAAAATCAAAGCATATGGATGAAATTAAAAGAAAGTGGTAACCCAATATTTTCTGAAATTTTTAGAGTTTGTTGAGTGCTCAACATGCTCCACTTTCTCCAAGATACCATCCTCGTCATTCCTGTAGCCATAATATGAACTAGCGTCAATTTGCTTGTAAATCACATACCTACACCTCCTCTTCTTCTCCTTGAGGGGGCTTATTGAATAACTCTTTGAAGATGGGGAGGAATTTCCTAGTCCCAAAGTATCTCTAACTGGGTCCATTTCCGATGGCACCTGGCACATCAATTTCATTCCCTTTCAATTCTGTCATCTTAGCCTCTATGCTTTCATAATCAAGACTGCCAAGCTCTACGATCATAGCTTCCCATTTCCTTGTTAAAAAAGAAAGGACGGTAGTGGATGTATTAATTATAACAATGTGTCAACCTTAATAATGACCTAAGATCCATATTGTATATTTAATAGAAGTTAAGAAGCACATTTGAAAAAACAATCGATGATCCATAATCTTTATCGGCATGCCTTATCACTAAATATTAAGAATTTCCTTGACCTTTATTGGCTGGTTTCTGGTCTGCGTTTGGGTTGTAAGAGCCAAGGTTCGGTTCAAATGTGACCAACAAACCCTCAAGACACCGACCCTTTCAGCATCACCTGCTTGCGTAGATGAAGTCTCATTCGAGGTATCTATTGGGGTTGCAAGAACCAGACTTTTTCAGCAATACGAGAAAGGGAAGCGGATGCGTGAATCATGGTTCGTTATTCTAGCTTATGTGGGTTCTCGATGATTTCATAGATTATCGCAGTCATTCATGAATA
>SNQJ01S0023819.1:65588-79768 GCA_010110895.2 Picea sitchensis | reverse complement strand
ATGTATGCTGTCCATATGCTGTATAATATTGATGATCACTTGAAGAAAGTTTAATAATTGTTTAATTTAAATTAAGATTGTTTAATCACAGTAACAACTGATTCACCCCCCCTCTCAGTTGTCTTAGTAATTTCAACAATAGCCAAAGCATCCCCCCATGGATGCAGTTGAGTAATACCTTGACACAAACATTGATTTCATTACTTCGTCTGAAATGTGGAATTTTGAAAAAATTGAGTATCTCGACTTTCTCCAAGCCCAACGCCCATTCCTATCCTTCCACGCGAGTTTTTCCTGTACTAGGGTCCGTCTTTGTCCATAAATATTGATCCCTTCCCAAATGAAGGAATTTATGCGTGTCAGTGATATTGTGGTCCATAAATTTCAAGTTGGTCACCTTGTTGAGCATGCCCTCATATTGAATGACACCCTTCGGCATTGGTGCTATGGGTAATGGATATTTGGCATTCACAGACACTGTTACCGAGGGTGCATCATCTTTCCATGGGGGGAAATAATCTTTGTGGAAAATTTCAGGTGACATCGGGGCCAAAGGTCCATCCAGCTCTTCTACCTCCTCATCTACTGGTTGCTTTGATTGTTTCTATGTTGCTGGGAACAATCATCCTAATCTCAATGGCGCAATTTCCTCTCTATGTTGGACTTGTGAACGAGATCTCTATGTCTGTGCAGGTCACTAGAACTTGGCTTGGGGAACTCGACTCTATTCTCTCTTGCTTTGCATGCAACGATGAAAAAGAGTTTCCGTCCCTCCTGGTGTTTTGTGTGTTCATGCCAAGTAGGCTTGTCATATCCTGCCTTAACTGACTGGTTCCATCTGGTGTCAAAGTTGGAAACTGGGTAACTAAATTCGCCTTAATTTCTAAATCTTCCCCATGACTCTCCTTTCGTAATGTTGATCTATCCAGGATTTCCAGTGGCTTTTCCAACGAATTTTCCTATTTAATGTTTATACAATGCTTTTATGACTTGTCACACTGGGGGTCTAGATGTCATTTTTGTGCATGCCTGTGTTTAATGGTATTTTCATTGCTCATTTGCGCAATGGTGCATTGCTCATCATAGTTGGGCCCATCCGTATCCTACCTTTGAACTTGGTGCAGTTTTATCTTTGCATGGGATGATCAACTCAGCCACGCAAGTTTGTATTTAAAACACTCTTCTTCTTTCTCCTATTACTACCTTTTGATTTCTTTTCTTTCCTTTTTCTACGTTTTTTTTTTTCCGACTATGGTATACTTACTATGATACAGGGGTTCTGGTGCAACCTATGTTATTGCACAAATGGTTGAATGTATCTATAGAGTTTTAGCCGACTTCCATTCACCATTCCTTCTAGGCTTCTTCCATCCAAGGTTTCCAATCTCGCAACACCTGTCTCGATTATTTGTTGGATCACATAAGGACCTAACCAGTGCATGTGAAACTTCATTGGGTGTTCAAATACTTGTTGTCATAGAGTAGCACTAAATCGCCGACTTGAAATTTCTTGGATTTAATGTGTCGATCATGCTAGGCCTTCTATCTGGTTTTCTGAACCTGCTAATGGAATCTTGTCAAAAATCGATCCTCCTCAAGATGAACTAACTGCGCCAACTGCTCCGCTATTGTGCCAGTATCCAAGAGATTAGTGATGGATGTAATGTGCAGGCTAGGTAGAATGAACTCCTTTGTCATAAATGCTTCCTGTCCATAGACCAATCGAAAAGGTGTCCGCCCCGTCAACTTTTTACTTGTAGCTCTATAAGCCCACAATACTACAGGGATGCATAAGTCCTAATTGTCTCTCCCTACATTGCATATTTTTTTCAAAGCATTCTCCAAAATCTTATTGAAATCTTCCACTATGCCATTAGCTTGTGGGTGATATGGTGTACTCTTTTGGTGATGAATCTAAAACTCCTCCATTAATGCTGCAATGGTTATGTTCAGAAAGTGTGTACCTTGATCACTAAGTAATATGCGTGGACATCCAAATCTGGTGACTAAATTCTCGAATAGAAACCATGCAACAATATTTGCAGTGAAATCAATAATTGGTGCCACTTCCACCCACTTGGTCAAGTAATTTGTCGCAGTGATGATGTACCTCACCCCTGATCTCCTTGCTTCTGGGTTGATCGGTCCTACAAAGTCAATGGCCCACTTATCAAACACTTGCAACGTAACTTATGGATTTAGTGGAATTTCATCTCTCCTACTCATTTTACCACTCTTTGACATATGTCGCATGAATGGAAACACTCCTTTGCATCTTTGTGCAGTGTAGGCCACCAGATCCCTACGCATAAAATCTTCCCTGCCATCGCTTTTCTTGTGTAATGTCCAACAATTCCATTGTGTGCTTCTTCTAGTATGATTGAAATTTCATGTTCCAGTACACAATGCCTTAATATTCCATCTTCCCCTAACTTATACAAGTTCCCTAAAATTGACTGAATTTGATACTTTCACTACCAATTGTTTCTTCTGTGCAACGATCATGGCGGAGAGGGTGATACCTACATTGAGAAACTCCACAATGTTAGCGAAGAAATCATCCACCATCCTTACTGCAAATAACTGCGTATTTGAGAATTTATCATCTAAATTACTTGCATCTTGTCCTGCCAATATACGTGAAAGATGGTTTGGTCCCACATTCAACTTCCCTAGTTTTACTATGAGCTCAAAGTCATATTCTTGAAATAGTAACAACCATCAACATATTCTTCCTCCTAAGAAATATTATTGACTAAGTAATTTAATACAGAATGGTCTGTATACATCTTGAATTGAGACCCTAGTAAGTAATGTCTAACCTTCTGCAGTGCATAAACCATGGCCAATCCTTCCCGTTCTGTAGTGGTATAATTTTTTTCCAGATATAGACAACTTTCTACTTGCAAACACAATCAGAATATCGATGTCTCCTTCTCCTAGTTGTGATAGTACTACGCCCAATGATATGGATGATGCATCTACATGTACATGGAATTCCTTTTTCCATTCTGGAAATATTAAAATGGGTGCAGTGACCAGTATTTGTTTCAACGTGTCCAACCCCTTCTGGTAGTCCTCATTCCATTATAACTTGGCTTCCTTCTTCAACAAATTTTCCATGGGTGCTGTAGTCTGCGCATTTTCTTTGAAAATATTCCTGTAATAACTTGTATGACCTAAAGTTTCCCTTAGTTGTCGGACTAATGTAGAAGGATCAAAATCCATAATTACTGCAATCTTGGTTGGGTCAACCAGGAGTCCCTGTTTGCATACAACATGTCCTAGTAGAATTCCAAACAATGCAAAAAATATACATTTCTTCAAGTTCAATGAAATATGACACTGTCTGCATCGATCTAACATGAGAAGAAGAAATTATATATGATCCTACAATAGACGAAGCACCGTCCAATTATATAAGTAAACTTCCAAAGATTTATGGATGAACTCCTTGAATGCTGTCACTACTACTCTAGAAAACATCGCAGGGGCATTCTTCAATCCAAATGGCATCACCATGTACTGATAACTGCCCCATTCTGTTGCAAATGTGGTTTTGTGTCTATCATCCTGCACAATTTTTTTCTGATGGTATCTAGAGAATCCATCTGTAAATGAATACATTTGTTGACCTCCTACGTTCCTCAGTACTTCATCCATGAATGGTGTTGGGAATGGGTCATATAAGCATGCATCATTGAACTTCCTTAGATCCATGTAGATCCTAATTCCTCCCGTCTTATTTTATTGAACCACCATTGGGATAATCCACTCAGGTTCTTCTACTGGTTCAATGATTCCCATGTCTATAATCCTATCTATTTCATCCTTAACCTTATCCTTGTACCTCAGGTTCAATATGTAAGGTCTATATCGTATAGGCTTAGGTCCAGGTTTCAGAGGAATCTTCATCTCGCCTAAGTCGCTGTTACACATTATTTTTTTCATCCTTATGACCGTTAATGATGTAAACCTATATGTTGCCTTCAGAGGGGTCAGTGGCCTGAGTTCCTAAAGAAAGAAGGGAGAAGAACTTTTCCTGAGAAAATAAGTTGCATTCTCCTTTGTAAAAACCCTATTAAAGAGGATGTTCGCAGGTTGCTATATAGGCAGGGTGCAAAAATTCCCGATTTTCGCAGGCTGCACCATTTCTAGGTCACGAAGTGTTCGTATGTTTCTATATAGGCAGGGTGAGAAAATGCTCATACGTGGGAAAAATGAGCATCTTCTTGATGCTTCTAGAAGGAGAAACTTCCATGGTTTTGGTGGCATCCGAATGGTTTGGATCTTAATCGCTTTCATGATTTAGTGGGATCATCCTAGCCTCCTCACCTTATCCTCTTCAACTTATAAAAGGAGAGGATCTCTCATGGAGAAAGTTATCTTTTGATTTTGGAGCTTGGATTGGATTGAGCTTTGGATATTGTTAGCTTGGCTAGATGAGCCATTTTGTCAAGATAGATTGTGAATATTATCATATCTATGCTCTCATAATTCTTGGAGTGGAAGTGTGTGGGGAACGAAGGACAGTTGGAAGGGACCTTACGACATCAAGGACATGGTTGTAATCTCTCTTTCACATTTAATATGATACAATAATTGGTGAGGTGGCATCCCAATGGTTTGGATCTTAATCGCTTTCATGATTTAGTGTGGATCATCCTCTAGCTCCTCACCTTATCTCTTCAACTTATAAAAGGAGAGGACTTCTCATGGAAAAGTTACTTTTTGATTTTGAGTTTACTTGGATTTCTTGAGAGCTTTGATATTGTTAGCTTGGCTAGATGAGCCATTTGTCAAGATAGATTGTGGAATATTATCACATCTATGCTCCTCAATACCTTTTGAGTGGAAGTGTGTGGGAACAAGTGATGCTTTGGAAGGGACCCACACATCAAGGACATGGTTGTAATCTCTTTCACATTTACTATGATAAGCAATAATATGATTCTTTCCTATAAAGTTTGTTGTGTTTTATTACGATTCCTCATCACATACATATGTTATATTGAGTTTATGCTGCTACTACTTTGGTTGGTTGTGTTCTTTTTCAAGTTCATCGTTTTATGAGTGTTGGAACGAAGCTAGGATGGAGACTCACAAGGAGGAAGTAACGCTTAAACCATGTCACCCATCCCTTTAGTTAGTAAATTCAATATCTAAAACTTAAGGAAAGCTGCCATGTTCGTGTGTTTTGTTCTAGATCTAGGTGATCTAGGGAGATCAATTAGTTTATGTCCGCACTCACCGATTTATCCACAACAAAATTGGCTTAATTCACTGGGAACAATTTTTTCCAGTTAGTCTAGTTTCCTTTCTTGATTGTTTGTTTTCGGTCTCGAACAGAGATCCATCCGTGACTCTCCGATATGAAATTTCACTTGACTCTCCTTTGTCCTTTTTCCAAATTCTTTGATTACGACTTTCCAGACTTTTGCACTGTGAGATGTACCACAAAACCCTTTTTGATTTTTGCACCCTACCTGTTCAATCCAATATGACCTTCTCAAGACTCTACTTTAGGGTCTAGAGTGCTAAAATGCCTATTTTCAAGACCGTGACCACCAATACTAGGTCAGAACTTGTTTGTGGGAATTTTTGATCAATCTGCTATCTTTGATGCCCGCTTTGGATCAACTAGATTGAACTTTGAGCCTATATTGATCTGCTTACAACCTGCTTGACATTCTCGAGCTGATTTCTAGCCATTTTCTATTGGTTTTGAAGGATTAGTCTCTTGCTTTGAGTGTCTTCGACACATAAAGCGTGTTTTCTTTAGAATCATTTAGGGAAAGATCATATTTCTTCCTAATAGTTCGGCTTTTAAAAGAGAATTTTTAGTTTTGGTTTCCTTGTTTTAAGAAAGTTCATTATTGTTTTTAGTGAAAGTTCTTTGAAACAAAAAGATTTAATTTCTTCGCTTTATATTAGATTGGTGGAATCCTTTCATTTGAAGTAGCAGAATTGTACGATTCTTGGCATTTTTGGATCTTAAATCAATTTCTTTCGATTGGTCTCTTGTTATCTTTGATGCCCGCTTTTCTTGATCACCTGATTGAACTCTTTGGAGCCTATATATTGATCTCGTTAAGGCCCTATTGGACATTATTTGAGTTGATTTTGTTTCATATTTGTTTTATTCACTTAAGGATTAGTCTCTGCTTTGAGGTCTTCACCATAAAGCTGCAGGTTTTCTCTAGAATTGTTTAGGGAAAGATCATATTTCTTCCTCGAATAGTTCGCTTTTAGCATCCTTTAGTTTGGGTTGTTTTGTTTTAAGAAAGTTCATTATTGATTTTATGGGAAAAATTTTGGAAACAAAAAAGATTTAATTTCGTGCTTTATATTAGATTGGGGCATCCCTTGCATTTGAAGTAGCTTAAATTGCATGATTCCTTGGCATTTTTGTCCTTAAATTCTCGATTTTTTGATCAATCTCTATATCTTTGATCAGTTTTTCTCTTTGATCACCTAGATTGTTTTTGAGCCTACATTGATCCTATTACGTACCAATTACATTCTTTAGTTGATTTTTATCCATACTTGTTTGTTTGGTTTTGAAGGATTAGTCTCTCGGCTTTGAGTGTCTTTCACCACAAAGCGCGGTGTTTTCTTTAGAATTGTTTAGGAAAGATCAGATTAATAGTTCATTAAAAAGAAAACTTTAATAGTTTGGGTTTCTTTGTTTCAAGAAAGTTCATTATTGCTTTAGTGGTACTCTTGAAACAAAAGATTTAATTCTTGCTTTATATTATATTGGAGGCATCCTTGCATTTCAAGTAGAAAAAATTGCATGATTCTTGGCAATTTTTGGTCCCAATTTCGAATTTTTCCTCCTCACACGGGGCATGAATTGTGTATTAGTATACAGTCCTTTTGAATCATTTCTTGAAGATATTGATATTGATGAGTTTTTGTAATTTTGGGAAATCGTGGGTATGGGAATGAGAAATGTTTCTTTTCTCCTTTTTGTAATATAGCTTTCATCGAAATTAAAAGGTTGCATCTTCATCTCTTTGCATAACCTTCAAGTCGGTCAAAACACCATATTTACCACGCCCATCTTCCTTTGAAAGTAACAACAAGCTAAAATAAAGCGCTTATAAAAATTGGATTAGACATTTTTATAATTTCCGTAGCAAACCTACATTAGATTAGTGATAGGGATTTCAATAGGTGAAAGATAACTTTCCAAAGTCGCAAAAAAAACATATAAGATCTCATGTGATAGGGAGAGTTAATTCCACTTATTACCACATTTTGTCCTTGGGAAGCCCTTCTCTACATTGCTGGGTCAATCACAAGGTCGAGATTAAGACCGATAGAGTTTCTCACCTTGCTTTGTTGGTCTCTGTGTAGAGATTATGCCAGATATGGGGGTCACTTGAAGGTATACCTAAAATGATGAGTGGAATCCTCTCAAACTAATTTTAGGCTAGATACCCTACCCTTACACATGGATCAGACTGTCGAATGTTTCCCTGTGCATCAACAGAGGATTGGTGTAAACCTTAGTGGCCTATCTCTTTAGGGGGTTTTGGCTGTAGCAGACTGTGAGGGCAAGTCTTCACATGATACCCTGGAATCGACGCTGGGAAACTCACTTGCTAGCTCCTTTGAGGGTATACCCATCATTATGTGCGGGAGCTTGCACCCGGGCGTAAGTCCGCATAGGGTCATCAAATCTAACTTTCTTTTCCACCCGCCCTCAACCCCTTCATCGGTTCTGGACGCTGGATTTCATCACCACAAGTGCCTACTAGAGAAGGTTTTTTTCTTTCTTGCTTACTAGATTTTAGCGTGCAGTCGCTTGGTTTCTCCTAGACTCTAGGTTGGATTTTTTTTATTTCTATGGTGTCAGTTCCCGAAATGAAAAATGAAGGAACCCCTACTCCAGGGAACCCTTTTGTTTTTCCTTCTTCCATAGAACATTGTTCCTCCTCAATATCGCTACTTTGAGCCTTCCTGGTCTCACAATTGGATTACCAAGATGGTTGTTTTCTACTGTGTAATCCCAAATGTAGTAAGTGTTTCGTTCGCAAGCACTTCCCCCCAAGAAAATAAACCTCATATTGATCCTTCACCATCTTCACCAAATGCCTCTTTCACTTGGTATTCTTCCATTTCACCTTCTTCACAGAATGAAAGCTCTCAAGCTAGTAAATCAGTGAATAATAAGAAGAAGAGTGGTAAAGGGTGTGATCCACACTTCCAAACACTCCATGACGGGGTTTGGAAGAAACCACTTACCTATCTATGATCTGTGTCGGGAGTGTTGGTGATGTCAAGATCACCCAAACAACTCAGAAGCCCAAGTACCCTTGCGTGCTCTGTATAGCCATCTTATTAAGGATTTCCTTGGTCTATCCATGGTTATAGAAATATGGTCTACACATCTCTCGGACTAAACCCATGTTGTTTCTAAACAAATATATGTTATGATGTGACCTCCGCCAACTAGTCACTTCTATACCATCGGAAGAAGAAAAGTAGAGTCAATTTCCGTATGTTATGCAAAGGGAGTTATCTAACTCACCTTTTCCCTCAGATGGGACAAAAACCTCGAAATCACCGAAATACATGATCAAGCTTTTACAACCTCAACTTCCAACCTATAATGTAGTTTTCTCTCAACCCCTCAGAAGGATGGAATGATCACCTGCACTACAAGCACAACTGAACATCATGTCGCTGTTGGCCACACGCCCTTAATTGAACCAGCTTGAAAAAGTGGTCATCCCATCCCATATTCTATTTGATCCCACTCTCCATTTAGAGAGTTTTAACAAAGTGGTTTATCCGATACCACCCTCGGTCAACCCAACTCTCCCATTAGAGAGTGAAAACCCAACGGTCGATCCGTTTCCACTGGCCGGTCTACCTTTGGAGTAGGAAACCCAAGGGTCGATTCTCCATCTGGCCGACCACTTTCCATGGAGAGTAAACCCGAGCACGCTTCCATGTTTTTCCCTTTGATACGTAATCTACCGCGTGCAAGGACATTCTTCCCATGGAACCCTCCTTTTAAGTAATGAGGCCATCCATTTTGATCGGGGTGTGATAATTGGACCTCATAATCCCTCTCACATTCCTTTCCGGGGACACACATAGGGTTTGTGGTTGAGAGACAATCGACAGATGAAGGTGTCCATGGTATTTTGTCTCTTTGCTTGGAAAGGTTTGCCTTCCTCAACTTCAGCTTCTGCTACCTGACCAAGTAGCTTTTAAAATAAGAACCAATCAACCTTTAGAGACCCTTTCCCAGCCTGGAACTTTGGGAGGGAAAAATGTCTCTATCGATGTCATGGTAGTCCAAGACCCTGATTTCACTTTTCTCCTTGGGAGAGATCATGTCTATGCTAAGGAAATCCATTGTGTCTACTCTTTTTCATCTGATACCTTTCCCTCACGCATGATGGACGGGTTGTGACTGCTGATCAACTTTCATTCATCGACATCTCTAACTAGATTTCCCTAAATGGTTCTTATATGAAAACCAGACGCCTCCCACCACGTGTCAATTATGTGTGGTGTTGTCTCCATGGCTCTTCAAGTTCTCGTGTGACTTAGATCCTAGAAGGACATGGTTGGTCTCTTCTCATAGGGTCTTTAGAGTTCAACATCTCTTACCCCTGCCGCAACCCTCACATGTAATTCCTTCCAGTGTTCCTTCCTGGCCTAGTGAAGATCTCTGGAATCCATGACCTAGTTTTGTCCCTTGACATGGTGTCCTTCCTGGATGTTGCCTTTAAATTCCATGATCAAGAAGAGAGTTTCTCGAGGATAGTTTTAATGCCTCCCAGGCAACCTCTAAAAATGAAACAAAGGTATTTGAGCATGGTTTTCTGATTTCAAGCTCATTAAAATGAAACAACTTACGTAGGATAGTTTTTCGTCTCTGTGGTAACTTCGTTAAAAAATGAAACAGAGGGTTACGAGCATAGTCTTTGTTTTTGTGTCAATCTTGTTAAAAATGAAATAGTTTTCCCTCCCTCTTCGATTGAGTCAAGTAATTCATTACATATAGTATTTGAATATTCATTTCATCCACCTTTGCAGTTGGATGAAATGAAGTTTGGGGGTATTTGATTTCACTGCATCATATCGTAATTTAGAGCCGCTAGTTTCTTAAACCGGGCTAAGTACCAACCATCCTTGTGTTATGCTTTGGGAAGTCCAAGCATATTTTTCTATGGTTCAAGATTGTGTAAAATGAAACCACTCAGGCCCTCAAGCATAGTTTTTCCTGGTTCAATCTTGTGTAAAATGAAACTAGGGTCCAAGCATAATTTTATTTTGTTTTAAAGTTTGCATAAAAATAAAAACAATCACGAGATTAGTATTTGTTCTTTCTCGTGCTTGTAATTATGTGAGAATGTAACCGAGTATTATTTTATCACTTTTTTGGACTTTTAAAGGTTATACAAAAAAGGAATTCCCCGGAGTTCCCTTTAATCTCTTTTCGTGACTCTAAACATGAAAAGATCGCTGACATCTGCTCTTTTCACGCTCAGAAAAGTATTTTGATGAAAACGCTCTATGAGTTGACATATAGTTTATCACTTTTTCACCACACCTACTCTTTACTAAAAGGAACCGAGAAGTTCTCTTTAAGTGTTTTTCAAAAACCCCTGAGTTTTTCTTTGGACTCATAAAACAAACACAGAAAGGTCTATGTGGGACCCAACCACTCCTTCCTGTGGTTCGCTAAACATACTCCCAGGGACTCATCCAAAGGATGAGTTTACATTTCAAGTATATGTTATCCTCCTCAAGCGTGTGTAAAAAATAAAGAGGTACCCCAGTATGGGGAAAATTTGGGAAAGAAATGTGTCTAAACCCGTATTCCATGGAAGAGAGCTTTTGAACATGACACCCTTTCACTCACCTTGTGTCTAGGTTGAAAAAATCCACTCGGCTCTGGACATCATACTCATAAGATTACCCGTTGGTCTGTGATCCCTTTTGTGAGTCGTGGAAGATTTCCAAGACAGTTGTTGTGTCATCGATATGTTCAAAGAGAGAAGTTCAACCCAAAGCCTTCTCACAGACACATTTATGCAATCCTAAGCCTTTACAGCCAACCATCCTCGAAAGGTCTTGAGTTAACAAGCTTCCGACTACATCAACATTTTACCACGCATGTCATTGATGGGGATACATTAAGGCCCTCAGAGACAAGTATTTTCCTATCAACTTCAACTCATTATCCATGAATTAGAATTAGAAACCACCTGATACATTGAACTCTCAGATGCCTCAATGGTGTGTTTCCGCTGACAGTGGTTTTTCATTATTGATCCCTGATCAAAATATTCCACCAAGTGTTCGACTTCAAATAATTTAATACCCCATTTGTTGGATTGTACTAGTGTACCTTGGGAGTCATCGACATTAATGGTGATTTCACAATTTGTTAATGGTATACACCAATGACTCCAGTAATCAAGTGGTTTCTACCATGTTTGACTTCGGCTCATATAATTTGTATTGGTTAGATTCTCAGCATCTATAGAGTGGGTGGGAGACAGAAGAACTGATCTTTCCATTGCATTTAGGTTGCATTGAGTATATCCAACTCCTTGTGTCATTACATTGATCCATTTTGTATGTCTTGTGTCTATGTTCTAATTTGAGTCTTTTACACATAGGTCCACAATGTATTTTTGGTGGCGGTCTATCTTGAGTCACATTACATGGATCCCATGTTGCATGTTTGGTGGCTATGACTCAGCCTTTACTTGACATGGATGATGTTTGTGGCTGCTCATTATTTATGCTTCAAGTCATTTGTGGGCTATGAGTATGTAATGCCCATTTCCGTTGGATGATATATTATTGTAATACTGTATTTCCCCTTGTTTGTTACAAAGCCTCACCAACCGCTCCTCACCCTACACACTGGATTGGTATTTTACCACCACTTAACTTCATACTTTGGGGCCTCTCACACATTATTTTCGGCCATCCCATGACCGCTAATGATGTAAACCTATATGTTCTCTGTAGGGTCGCTGGGTCCAGTTCCTAAAGAGAAGGGAGAAGAACTTTTTCTTGAGAAAGAAGTTGCACCTCCTGAAAACCCCATTAAAGAGGATGTTTGTAGGTTGCTATATAGGCAGAGAAAGTAAAATGCCCGATTACAGGCTACACCATAGTTAGGGTGCAAAGTGTTCATAGGTTTCTATATAGGCGGGGTGCAAGAATGCTCATATTGTGGGAAAAATGAGCATCTTCTGATGCTTCTAGAAGAGAAACTTCCATGGCTAGGTGGCATCCTAATGGTTTGGGATCTTACCACTTTCATGATTTAGTGATTCATCCCAGCCTCCCTCAATCTTTATCCCTCTCAATCCTATAAAGTACAGGAGCCTGGGAGAAAGTTAGCTTTTATCATGGAGCTTGAAACTGGATTTTGAGATTGTTAACTTGGCTAGATGAGCCATTTTTTAAAGATAGATTGCATCATTACTCCATCTATGCCTCGACCTTGGAGTGGAAGTGTGTGTGGGGAACTAAGGACAGTAGGAAGGGACCTTACGATATTAAGGCCATGGTTGTAATCTCTTCACATTTAATATGATACAATAATATGATTCTTTCCCATAAATCTTATTATGTTTTCCACATTGTATGATTCCTCGATCACATAAATAGGTTTATATTGAGTTAATGCTTATTACTATCACTTTGGTTGTTTGCATTCTTTTGAAGCTTCATCATTGTATGAGTGTTGGAACAAAGTTAGGATGCCGACGACAAGAGGAAGCTAAGAAACGATATATGTCACCCATCCCCTTTGGGGTTAAGAATTCATTATCTAAAACCAAGGAAAGGCCATGTTCAGGTAAGTTTTGTTCTAGATCAGGATCTAGGGAGACCGCTTAGTGTCCACAATCTCCACCGATTTATCCAATAACACCTCATCTATATCCCTTCTATCTCCCAGGAACAAACAATATTCTCAGAATAAGTCCAAGAACCTTCTAATTCTTTCATCATTCCAATAGTTCCTGTTTGTTGGCACACAACTAGTTTCTGTTGTTCCAATGTTCTTCAGTATTTTACAAGCAAGTGTATGAGATGATGAAATTCCTCTCAATCTTCTAATCGTGATGTTCCTTCACCGGGTACTCATATAAATTCCCTGATCCTCTTCCTCATATTCTCCCTTAGTGACATTATATATAATTCCAATAGCTTATGGACCATCATATTGGCTTTGTGAGCACTACATAATGGTACTACTTCCATCAATTCTACCTTCAAGAATATATTTGTTCGGATGGCCTATAGTGATGCATGTATGGAGAGGGATTCATGTTCAAATGTGAACGCGATTTCAAATATCTGCTCCAATCCTTCCCATTCTATTATCTCCTTGTGCATCTCCACCCTAAATACCACTGTAGATCGGTGGTCCAACGTGGTAAGGAATCAAGGGCCCACTTTGTCTCTCAACATTTTGTTTTCTAAAGCCTACATATTTCTAATGAATCACCGTGTAACTCTATCTTGTGTGGTATTTTTATCACTTTCTACTTCCTCAGGCCCAAAGTGTATTTTCATAAGTCTACTGAACTATTCCCAATCCTTCATTCCCTTTCTGTGCACGACCCACCCTCTAGCTGGAGTTGACTTTAAGACAAAATCTAGTGCCAAAACCCTCTATGGTTTGTGTATTTGTAACTCAAATGCTTGTATAAACATACCAGTATCAGTTAGTCCATCATACTTGGGTGGGTCACATAACTCTGTGCCAATCCAACGCAAGTATCGGTTTATCCATGCACATCGTCTAGTTGACACTTCATGCATCCTCTACTGCCAATTTTCTAGACCCGCTTCTGAATTTGATGTGCACGAATTGATACTTATCCAACTCAACACACCATCCATTGTTGGATCGACGTAATCCTCCATATCTGCAGTCAAATTTTATAATTTGTCCATGTAATTTCCTCTTGCTGACTTTGTGTATCTCTTCCCTTTTGATGGATCCAAAGGTGCAGTAACCTTTAGATCCCCAACCTCGAAGATCATCTCCCTCCTTTTCAAGTTAATGAATGCATGGTTATCGACCACCCATTCCAATCCCATTAAGTATGGACATGGTTGGTTATCGTTTACTATCTCAATAACTTCAAAGTCTGCCATGTTGAACACCCCATCTATGT
>SNQJ01S0023819.1:32282-65578 GCA_010110895.2 Picea sitchensis | reverse complement strand
GAGGGGTGAATCAGTTGTTACTGTGCTTAAACAATCTTAATTTAAATTAAACTATTCTTTAACTTTCTTCAAGTGATCATCAATATTATACAACATATGGACAGCATAAATAATGAGCATCAGTCACACATAAGATATACACAGAGACAGATTTTCACGAGGAAACCCATAAAGGGAGAAAACATCTTCTTCTTCGAAATGATAGGCAGTCTTTTAAGTTCTGTACATCATCTATAATTGAGCACCAACTCAATGTGAGGCTACTACCTATGTTTTACAAGCTCCAACTTGTTTGAGAGCACCAACTCTCTGGTTTCTCTAGCTCCCACTAGAAGGAAGCACCAACTCCCTGAGTGTTCCAGCACCGATTGGATGGAAGCACCTACTTCCAGTTACACAGGCTCCAACCTGTATTACAGAGAACACTTGTTCTCCCTTGCACCACCCTGCCACCCTGGTTTTTCTGGCTACAACCAGATGGAAGCTATAACTCCCTGTGTTCAAGCACCCACTTGAACCTCTAAGGACAACATTCCTCCCTAGCACCTCCCTACCACCCTTATTACAAATAAATGATTGAATAACCAACACACAGCTGAATCAAATTCTTACCACTTCTTCATTGTTCTGCAATTCTTCTATGCTACTTTATTCTTCTGCTCTGCTCATATTTGGTTTGACTTGTTGTCTCTCACTATCTGTCTTTTCTCTGTCTTTTTTTTCATGATCTTTTAAATGTGCACATTCTGCTCTCTTCTACTTTTCTCTTCTGTTCAGCTTTTGTTCCTTATCTCTGAGATTTATGCACATTGTGCATGCTGTTGTTTTTATTTTCTACAGTTCCATCTATTTTTTCAGTTAGAACAACCAACCATACACTGTCTCTTAGTTTTTCTTTTATACACACCTACCACCACAGTTACACCTGGAATCTTCATTGGGCAAGAAGGCGTCTCGGAAACTGAAACGCCAATCGATCAAGAATCTTGAATCAATTTTGCTAACTGATTTGTAACTAATCAATTAACTGTGAGGTGAAATAGTAGCCCTTCGATCAGTCTTAAATTCACCTGCATCGTTGGATTGGATCCGTAGGCTCTTGCGTTTATTTCGCAATTTTGCAATTCGGCATTTCGACATTCCTTGTGATAAGATAACTTTTTACTCCATGTCGTGATCCCTGAAAAGGAACCAGATCAACGGTCCACAAAAACTTCATAACATGATCCCTTCTTTTATTAATCGAACGGCTAA
Source organism: Picea sitchensis (assembly GCA_010110895.2). Classification (NCBI taxonomy): domain Eukaryota; kingdom Viridiplantae; phylum Streptophyta; class Pinopsida; order Pinales; family Pinaceae; genus Picea; species Picea sitchensis. Next base: position 64,324 of record SNQJ01S0023819.1, on the reverse strand, counting down.
CGGGGTTTTGGTGTTTTCCCCTTCGAGTCATCATGACTCCACCATTATAAAAATCATGATCACAAAATCTCTGAAATAATCAGATGGTTCACATAACCCACTGAGATGGACGATTGATGGGATTTCAGAGTTTTTCCTTTTGGTGTTTCGGCATTTCACATTTCAGGATTTCGGCATCCTTGTTGTTAAGTGTTCTTGACATTTCCAAGTCCCGGTATCCAAAACTCTAAAATGGAGTTTACTTCGGGGTTTCACATTTCGTGATTTCAGCATTCTTGTTGTTAAGTGTTCTTGACAACTCTAAGTCCCGATATCCAAAACTCCGAAATGGAGTTTACGTCGAAGTTTCACATTTCGCATTTCGCATGTCGTAAATTCGAGAGGTTAGGGAACTCCGTTCCTTTGACTTTCCAGTCAATGAAATTATGATCTTTCACCACATGTCCTATGGACCCAACGGTCCAAATCTTATCAAAACTTAACAGGCCTTTGTCGTGTTTGATCAACAGTCCAGATCAATCCTTGATCTGATGGTTAGGAATATATCACGAATTCACAAGTCTTCGTTGTGCCTGATTCGGAATTTCGGTGTTTCGCATTTCACGACTTCGGGACTCCTGTGGTGAAGTGTTTCTACACTTCCAACACCCGGTATCCGAAACTCCGATTTCCCAGTCTGTGAAACTCTGAAATGGAGTTATTTGACATGCTATGACCTTTCGCATTTCGGGATTTTCTGCCATGCAATCATCGTTGTGCTACTAGTCTTGCCACTTTCTCTTGTTCATCATGCAATCATCGTTGCGCTATTGGTCTTGCCACTTTCTCTTGTTCATCATCATCAGGCTATGCTTGCCATCAATGACAAACAAATACTCTGCCTTCTGTCTGAAAACATGCCAACAGCTATATCCCCCAGTTTCAATTGATATGGCACTAATTGCACGTATCAGAGGGTTGAGAAAGGAAATCAAAGACCCGTTATTACTATTCCTCAAAATGAGAGAGTGAACCCTCTCTTAGGCCATAAAATACAAGTATGACACATTCATAGGAAAATGGGTTATGGATGTGAAGAGCATCGGTAACCAAGAGGACAGGTTTATGATGCAGATTTTGGCCTACAAGATATTGCATAAATGTCGCAAGGATGAGGTACCGGCAGCAGTAATCTCAGTGGCAGAGAGATGCAAGGAAGGCATGTAGATGAACTGGGAAACATTTCTCGTTAATAAAATTTTGCAGGACTACACGGAGGCTCAGGAGAAGGGTGTGAAATTTCACTATGTGTGGCTACTTATTCTTATTGTGTTGGTCGGATGGAAGGAGCCCGCATTTTACCAGTGCATGTGTGCTTTAGGTCACAGTCGGTTGGCATCTAGATATGCCAACTTGTGGCACTCCACCATCAAGAGATGGAAAACTGACACCAACGCCACCTTTTACACATACTTGCAGTTCATCACAAAGGTAGTAGAGACTACATTTTGCATTCCATAGGAATCAATCACTACCTACAGGTAGATCGCGCACTTCTGCACCTGCATGCGACATCTATATTTGTAATCCAAAAAGTATCCTACATGACAAGAGTTGCCAACCAATTACCGGTTGATAATGGAAGAGGTGCACTCCATCATCATTGATTGGGAGGATGACTGGAAGAATCCAGCTAACACACCAGGGTCCTCACAGGAAGACAAATGCCAAGAGAAAAGTGAGGACGAAGAGGATCGGGAAAATGGCGCATACAAGCACCCTCACCAATCGAAAGTCCCTGAAGCGGGACTCAAAATAAAATATGAGATAGAACAGACAGGAAGGGAATGAAAGAAAGAAAAGGTGCAACAGAAGGCCTCGTTTTATATTTTGATGGATGATGATATGGATTGGATTGGGTACCTAATCCATGATTCCACCGAGGAACTCTGGGGGGAGATTCCACAAAGCACAAGGACCAATAGAAGAAGGTTCGGGATCAGTTGGAAATCCTTCAGCAAATCCTTGAAACAACATGTGTTGTAAAAGACCCTAAGTCAAGGGATAGCCCATCCACAGAACCAAGAATATTATAGGACAACATGAAGACGAACCTAACACATCTCTTAGGGGATCATAGAATGATACAGATCGAGGCAGTTGCACTTGAGTTACTAGTAGGATAATTATAGGAACAGCTTATGGCATTGGGCCAACTTAGTATCATCATCTCCAGACTACCCATCCAATGAATACAGGTACTCCAAGAACAATTGGTTTAGGAGATAAATCATAGAGGTGATGTCGCACACTGAGACTTGGACAGAATGAGGTAAAAAAGCACCCCAAGTACAAACGCAGTACAATACGGCCCTACAGCAACACAAGGAGCTTGAAGGAAGAATGGAGGAAATTCTAAGGATGTAAGAGGGTGCAGAGGAAAGGGAAATGAAAGCACAAAAGGAGAAGGACGGCATGGAAGCTATGGTACAAAAGACACAGACCGTTGTCCAAAAGTTATACAAACAAGTACCAGGTGTTCCCCTGGTCATGGAGGCCACTATGGAGGAACAATTGCTGAAAATTGATGAAGTCATGAGCAATTCAGAGAATAGATCCAGGATCTACAACTGCAGCACACGCCCAGCATGCCACCTGAGGTGCACGAGGGTAGACTCGGGATGAAAATGATAGTACTTGTATGGATTAATAAATTTGAAGATGATTGGGCAAGGATTTGGAAGAAAGTGCCAAAGTGTGGGAAGATCTCATGGGAAACCTAGAGATGAAGGTCATAGAGGCCAAACTACGAGAAGCACAAGAACATGTCAATGAGGTAGGAGAGAAGGCGACAACATTTCCATTGGTTGAGTGAATGGTAACCATTTTGGCATAGCGATAGGCATGTGTCCAAGGGGAGAGACTCAGGGACCAGCAAAAGGTCCTTCAACATAGACTTGGACCCTGATATGAAGAAGCAGCCAGGATTATTGGAGAATTGTCCAATCTGCAAGGGAAGGTCAAACAGGCCATGGCCGAAATAGAGAACGAACTTTAAGACTTGACCAAGTAGGTGATGGAGGAGATCACAGCAAAAGAGGCCACCATTGTCATATAGGTAGAATCAGCTAAGGTTGTCACGCAACAGTGCATTGCAGAGTGGAAGAATAGGCAACATGCCTGAGTGGATCAGGATGAACCATAGGTCAATGTTGGGGGCCTGTTGGACAGGAAATTTTGGATGTAATTTTGGAGAAAAACCTAATTATGAAGAAAGTGCACAGACTAAATAAATTGCATGGAAGGAAGAAAGCGTGCAAAAGGTAGAAAGAGCATAGAAGGAAGGAGGGCATGCAAAAAGAAGACAGTTCACAGACAGAAGAATAAAAAAAGCAAGTGAGAGGAGAAAGCGTGAAGGAAAACAATGCACCTTTCGAGAGAAATGGCCACAGCAATTTGTATAAAGAGCGACAATTAGAAGAAAGGAAGCGGACAATTAGCGAAGTTGGCCATGTCATGCATTGCAATAAGTTATTTTTGGATAATAGGGATTTAAGCCCTAGATTTTGGAGTATAAATATGTAATGGGATTGGAAGATTAGGGTGCGTAGAAGAGAAACAATGTTATGAAAAGGTCATGAATGTAATAGACAGTTAATAAGACAGAAGGTGAATAAAGAAAGAGTTAGAGAGGATATTATGTCTTGTGTCCTTTACTTGTCTATGTGAATTTATGAAAGATGTTTTACTTCGCAACTAGATTTAGTTATAGTTGATTATGGTGCAATGTTCATGAATGACTATGATAATCTATGAAATCATCGAGAACCCACATAAGCTAGAATAACGAACCATGATTCACGCATCCGCTTCCCTTTCTCGTATTGCTGAAAAAGTCTGGTTCTTGCAACCCCAATAGATAACTCAAGTGAGACTTCATCTACATAGCGGTGTCTTTGAGAATTGGTGTCTTGAGGGTTTGTTGGTCACATTGAACCAGACAGCTCTGCCCACAACCAACATGAGACCAGAAACCAGTAATAAAGGTCAAGGAAATGATTAATATTTTGTGATAAGGCATGTTGACAAATTTTATGGATCATCGATTGTTTTTTTCAAATGTGCTTCTTGCTTCTATTAAATATACAATATGGATCTTAGGTCATTATTAAGGTTGACACATTGTTATAATTAATACATCCACCAACGTCCTTTCTTTTAACAAAGGAAATGGGAAGCTTCGATTGTAGAGCTTGGCAGTCTTGATTATGAAAGCATAGAGGCTAAGATGACAGAATTGAAAGGGAATGAAATTGATGTGCCAGGTGCCATCGGAAATGGACCCAGTTAGAGATACTTTGGGACTAGGAAATTCCTCCCCATCTTCAAAGAGTTATTCAATAATCCCACTCGAGCTGAAGAAGAGGAGGTGTAGGTATGTGATTCACAAAACAAATTGGCCTTCGTTCCTACATATTATAGCTACAAGAATGCCGAGGATGGTATCTTGGAGAAAGTGGAGCATGTTGAGCACTCAACAAACTCTAAAAATTTCAGAAAATATTGGGTTACCACTTTCTTTTAATTTCATCCATATGCTTTGATTTTTGCATGATCATGACAATTTTTGGGGGAGTTTGTTCATTTTTCGATTATCTTAGACAAGTCCCGAGCTTGGTGTGAATTTTCACTGGAATGGAGAGAAGGATAAAATAGTTCAGACATTGAAAAAAGGAAGTTTGTTCATTTTTCGATTATCTTAGACAAGTCCCGAGCTTGGTGTGAATTTTCACTGGAATGGAGAGAAGGATAAAATAGTTCAGACATTGAAAAAAGGAATTTTTTCAACACTTAACATTTTTCAAACTATCAAATTTCCTCAAACTATCAAATTTTTTCAACACTTAACGAGAAAGGTCAAGAGGAAGAGGTTGGAAATCCCCCACGTCAATGTTACATCAGTTTTCAATGAGTTGGTGAGAATCATTACACCAGGACCCATGAGGTTTCAATCATATGTCATTGATATTCCACTCGCATCGGCATACCAATATCATGAACTACATTTTTAATGCATAAACTTGCAACTCGTTGATTGTCAACCACACGTCAGCGTTAGTGAACCAAAAACCCAGAACGGTCATTTTAACCCACTAACACTTCCATCGATGATCGGTTAATGAAGTAATGGTTTGCATCACAGGACATCCACGTGATACTCCTTTCCCAATTTCGACCTATATGAATTAGCCACGTCAACTGAGAGGAGCCCCCGAACTTCAAATGACATAGCGAGCATTCCACGTCAATACCTTGAAAAAACTATTGTAAAAGTTACGCAAGGATATAATTTCTCCACACGAGGATAAATGACCAAACATCAACGATCGTTATCCAAACCATAGATCATAAGCATGTCCCAATCCTTGATCTCATCAATCATGCATGCCAACCCATCATTGTTTTGAAATCACCAACGAACTAGCCTAACATAAATTTTCCTCGTCGATCTGCGTAGTGCATTAACTCCAAATTATGGCATTGACGATGTAGTTAATCCTTCAATATATGTAAGGATTTTGTTGTACTCAGTCAAGGTAAATCCGGATGGGACTAATGGAAACACACTATTTGAATTCGATGAGGTTTGGGAAGCTTGACATTATTTGCATGGAGCACTTGAGACCTTCTTGTTGTGAAGAATTCTTGAGTAACCATCTGTTTCGCTAAAAGCTAGCTTTTGTCGATATTTCTATAAATCTTTGGGCTCGTAAGTACTAAACCATAAAAACTCTGGCTTTCGCAGGTATTTGGTCTTGATAATAAATATTTTTTTCTTTCAGTATTGTGTAACAAACAAAGAACTAAGATAAGTTGTTTCTTGCAGGAAACATGCCTTCTCGAAGACAAGTGACCCATCAGTCATAGAATATATCGAAGGAGAAGAAGATCTTGGTTGGATAAGCTTCTAGTCCTACGGTTTCCAGAGAATTAGAGTTCACACCCAAGGATGAGCCTATAATTAAAATGTCGCAAAAGAAAGTGTCAGCTCCGCCACCACTCTACAGGGATATAGATACAAGCACGACAACCAAGGTACCCATGCCCACCTAGCTTGAACTTTACAATAAGATTCATCATAATAATTTTCTTGAATTCAAACCCCATAGCAACCCGGAAGTAAGAGTATTGGATGAACAGGATTTTCATAATATCAAATTACCATCCCTGTACATGGTAGCTTCTAGAACCTCAGTTTTACCCTACATATATGTAATGTTCCTAACTCGACTAGTCTAGGAAACACTGCTAAGCTGTCAAATCCATTGTCTGATGTGATACTCTTGGGGTTTTTGGATGCGTTTGAGTTAATGTTTTAACATGCTTGGTGATTTTTGCATGTGTTTTTCATTCAATTAATGTTTAGATAGAATATATGATGCATAAAGAATAAGGAACAATCACCATCCCATTCATATGTATTATAAAGGAAAAATAGCATGAAATACAATAATATGTTGAAAGTAGATGAAATCGTCATCTATATCTCATGGATTGTCACTGGAATACAAAAAACTAATATAGAATATTTGCGATCAAATGATGAAGGCGGGTTTGTGCATTCATGGATAGATTGGCAACAAGATGCAGTTCCAGAAACTCACGTCATTGTTACAACTCTCGAAAAATCGCCCGAGTGGCTATACTTGACAGAATCGCCTGGAAATTATGCCAAATTGAGCGCCCTGGCCTCTAGGATGATACTGAAGACTGATAGACTAAAGATCAGATGTCGGAAGCTTTGGATGTCATCCCCTGGGAGTTGTGCACCTCTTCGGCTCAATGAGTGCACCCTAATGATTCCTCTGATGGAATATGTTGTTATATGGCTCAAAATGTGCTCCTTGACCAATGTTGAATTGGGACGGGAGGGTTTCCTTGGATCTAATCCGAAACTCCCTCTGGAACCCCAAATGCCCTCCTCGATATTTTTGCACTATATGGTTGTTTTTTGCGCTCTGAGAGATTCCACCATCAGAATATAATGACTGGTGGCTCAAAATATGTGCCCTGGAAAGTCCTCAACTAGGTCGAAAGGAAACTGCAAGATAATATTTGGCCTCATGCAGCTACACCAAACCCTCACTAACCCTTGTGCCCTCACTAGCTGAGTTGTGCAAACACTGCAAACTGGGTACTCTTGAATAGCACGGTGAAATACCAAGATGGTATCTTCCATAGGCTAGGGTGTGTTTCTCAACACCGAAATCGATCAATGGTGGTGGTTTCCTCCAGAAATCCACAAAACAATAGAAGGTTGATTCTCCTCATGCTCTGGAAACTCTCTCAACATCAAATCATAACATAAATATGAATTGGGTTGCTTTACCCTTCCTTTATAGCTTCCTAAAACCCTAATTCGTTGTTGACCTTTTCCCTCCAAGTGACTTTTACTTTATTTTATTATTCCTTGATTAAATCACTTAATTAATTAACCATTTTACCTCTAAAAAGTGATTTATCCATCCTTATGGCTTCTTCGGCCACTGAAAGTCACTTCTCATCATCGTATCCTATAATTCTCTTCCCATTGATTTCGGTGAGCTATTACATTAAGAGTTTTCTCCAAGTAATATACCCATTATGACCTTCTTAGTGAATTTAATTAAGATATGACCCATAATAACTCAAAATTACGGAAATTGTTGGAATGCAACAAAACCAAAGCCAAGTTGTGCAGAATAGATCCTAATGATGGATGATGCAAGTCGGGCCCAATAAAACCCCTTAATATCTCTTGAACTCTATGTCACCCCTATCTGGCTACTCTGGGAGGCATAACACTATGTAATGTAATAATGTCCAAAAATGGGGACATTACAGTCCTCCCTGTTGGAATATTGCTTGTCTTCAAGTAATAAATGAATCAATCTGCATATGATACCGAGGTCCCATATCCACCTGTGTGACACAAAGTTGACTCCCCTCAAAATGGGTCCTCTTCAAGTGTTCACCGTGCATAACACCCAAATTCTCCTGATGAGTAGAATGATCAATGGCCAAATAATCTCAGTCAAATCCCCAAGAAACCACTATACTTGAAACTCAACTCCATCAAACACTGAACTACCAAGCACTCCAATCCATGGATCCCATATCAATATTTGAACTACAAGGCCCTATGAAGTATATTTTTGTAACATATCAACACCATGAGTCTCCTGCAAAAAACACACGGCCTCAACCTGAAATGAGTCCATCCTACCAGACCATACCAAACCCAACACGTCCCCCACCGACTGAACATGTTGCTTCCATAGTGAGGTACTACAAGACCTCAACTAATCACCAGCCAGTGACATGCTCTCCCCAATACTGAAACTCAATGGAAAATCAAAGTGACTTCCCCCTGCAAAATTTTGCTTGTCTCCATCAGTCAATGAAATTCCCAACCCTGTAATCCAAGGGTCCCATGCTAGTCTCTGATATGGACCATCGTGTTTATGCTGCTCTAATATGATCATGATTGTCTTCTCAAAGTATTCATATTGTATCCTCCACTCTTGGATCCTCATAAGATGAAACAAACTATTGACCAAATAGACTCTCGGACCCCATGTGAAATTTGGAAGTTCATCGCTTCCAATCCCCACTAACTATTGATGTGCCCTACCGGTAACTGTCGAAATCCCTCCACCCTCATCCCAATGAGAGTATGAATATGTAGCAACCTCTGAGATATCCTATGTCCCATGGCCTAGGATACTCTCCATCACGCCCAGGGCCTCAACTGACTTCCCTTGATGATCCACCCCTATCTTGATTTATGTAATCAAGACACTCCTATTAGGTGGTCTCAGCCTACCAACTCTCCATGTCCCCTTCCATTGTCTATATCCCCCTGTGTTGTTGTCAATGATGAAGTATCAGTAAAGGCTATCATAAATATCTGCAACCAACTATAGGACTGGAAAGTATCATATTCTTTGGTCAATCCTAAGGACTTGACCAAAATCTCGTCCACCGGCACCCATGGTAAATAATCTCATGTACTCATCACTGAACACCAAACATCATGTACAATAGTAGGTATCTCCACAAACTGAGGGTCAATCATTCTCCATCCATCATCACGCACGCAACTACTGCTACAGTGAAGGTGATCTCCCAAATCTGTGTACTGTTGCAAGGGAGAGGAATCTCCATTCCTTACTAAGTACATCTCCCCATGATCTTCCATCCACTGGTGCTCCTCTTCCAAACCACCAATATCCTATAACAATGTAATTGAAGGATATATATGACTCTCTATTGAGACATATATAGTGGATATATGACTAGTCTCCTCAAGGAGCTCCTCTAATCTGGCCTCTAATTCTTGAAGGGTTGTCTGTGTGCCTTCCAAGAATCCTCGTGTTCTCACCAACTCATGAGTGAGACAGCCCACCTCAACCTCCTGCTCCCTAAGTTCCATGTGATACATCTCGCCAACCTCCAATAGGTAATCTCTATCCATCAATAATTGTTGGTATTCGTCCCTCGGCACAGACACTCTCTCCATGAGTGTATGGAATTCATCAATGTCAAGTCCCCTATATGAACTATCATGTACCATCGAGGCCCTCCAACAATAACCTGCCACCAATGTGTGTGTATGATCAATGCATCTAGTGGCTTCCATGATCATGTCCTCACTGACTCTCAACTATCTTTTCAAGTTTCGTGACTCCTGGTCACAACCCTATTGAGGTGAAACCTCATGCCTCTCACTTCTAGTGTCAATAATGGAATCCTCAACAACACACTCCTCAAAATATAGGGTATTAAACTTCCCATTGTCCATTGTGCTACCAAGTCCTCTTATATGCCATTGCATGCCATCACCAACTATGACCCCCATCTGAATCACATTGTATCATGTATGGGTAGTTGTATCCTCCTGTGCACTCACCCTATTAATATCATATGCGCCTGGATCCCATACAGATGTGTCCAGACACGTGCTATGGTCATCCTGACCAATAAGGAGTGCATCCTCATCACTGTAGATCGATCCTGGGAGTAAGTGTCCCAACAAGTTGTCGGTCTCCATAACCTGGTCCATCAATGGAATCTCCAAGGGTGGTGACTCACTCTCCTCATACTGATAGGTATGTGTAAGTTCAACTAACTCCAAGCCATACCTNCTGTAGATCGATCCTGGGAGTAAGTGTCCCAACAAGTTGTCGGTCTCCATAACCTGGTCCATCAATGGAATCTCCAAGGGTGGTGACTCACTCTCCTCATACTGATAGGTATGTGTAAGTTCAACTAACTCCAAGCCATACCTCTCCTCCTGGGTCTGCAGATCCATATGTCCCTTGTGTACAATCCCCACACAATGCTCCTCTACAATATCATAAATGCCACTGATATTTTCATGTGTCATGGCTAGCATAGGTGACTGAGAAGATGAAAAATGTGGCTCACTCATTATAGGAAGCTCATCATCCTCCATACATGACTTCTCTGAAGCCATGTCTACACCCACAGGTAGGTCCTCTAGACTCCTAATCTCATCATGTCTAAGTGCCAACATATATGAATCCTCATAAGTGTCACCACTATGATGAAGTGTTGAATCCTCAGCATTGCTTGATGGGGAAGATGAAGGACATGAGCTATCATCATGTCCATCCAACTGTCCCTCAGATGCGCAAGAGTCACTAGCCTCATCAAACTACTCTAAATAGGCATCTATGGTTGCATTCTCATGCATCTCCTCATCCTAATTGTCATAGTGCACCTTAACAATGTGCACCTTCCCTTTACCCCTGCATTTGTGATATGGATCCCAAGGCATTTTGAAACTGTAGAAAAGCTCCCTGCATCTAATGGGTGTAGGCTCCATATGTGCTCCTGTCAATCCACTACTTGCTAACGATGTATCTACCTCCTCATCTTATCTGAACTTTCCTCGCTATTACTACATATGAAGGTATAAGTGCAAGTTATCACCGCTAAATTTTAGTGGACACAATCTGAAATAAATCCTCCCTAATTTTCCCATTAGGCTGGCAAGAAAACCAACTATGATACCACTGTAATGTTCCTAACTCGGCTAGTCTAGGAAACATTGTTAAGTTGTCAAATCTGTTGTCTGATATGATACTCTGGGGGTTTCTGGATGCATTTGAGTTAATGTTTTAACATGCTTAGTGATTTTCGCATGTGTGTTTCATTCAATTAATGTTTAGACATAATATATGATGCATAAATAATAAGGAACAATCACCATCCCATTCATATGTATTATGAGGAAAAATAGTAGGAAATACAATAATATGTTCAAAGCAGATGAAATCGTCGGCTAGATCTCGTGGATCATCATTGAAATACAAACAAATAATATAGAATACATGTGATCAGATGATGAAGGAAGATCCACGCATGCATAGATAGATCGACAACAAGGTGCAGTTCTGGAATCTCACGGCAACTGTTGCAACTTTGGAAAAATTGCCTTGGTGGCTATACTCGACAAAATCATCTGTAAATTGTCCCAAATTGAGCGCCCTGCCCTCTAGGATGCTACTGAAGATAGACAAACCGAATATCAAATGTTAGAAGCTATGGATGTCATCCCCTAGGGGGTTTCGCACCTCCTAGGATCAATGAGTGCGCCCTAATTATTCCTCTGACGGAATATGATACTATATGGCTCAAAATGTGCACCCTAACCAATGTTGAACTAGGTCGGGAGGGTTTCCTTGGATCTGATCCAGAACTCCCTCTGGAACCCCAAATTCCCCTCCTCAAGAGTTTCTCACTATATGGTTATGTGTTGTGCTCTGAGAGATTCCACCGTCAAAATATGATGATTGGTGGCTCAAAAGATGTGACCTGGAAATTCCTCAACTGGGTCGGAAGGAATTTGCAAGATAATCTCTAGCCTTGTGCATCTACACCAAACCCTCACTAACCCTTGCGCCCTCACTGGCTAAGCTGCAAAAACACTGCAAACTAGATACTCCTGAATATCATGGTGAAATACCTAGATGATATCTCTGATAGGCTAGGGTCTGTCTCTCAACACCGAAACCGATCAATGGTGGTGGTTTCCTCCAAAAATCCATAAAACAACAGAAGGTCAATTCTCCTCCTCCTTTGGAACCTCTCTCAACATCAAATCATAACATAATTATGAATTAGGTTGCTTTACCCTTCCTTTATAGATTCTATAAACCCTAATTCTTTGTTGAACTTTTCCCTCCAAGTGACTTTTACTTTCTTTTATTATTCCTTGATTAAATCACTTAATTAATTAACCATTTTACCTCTAAAAAGTGATTTATCCATCCTTATGGCTTCTCCGGCCACTGAAAGTCAATTCTCATCATATTATCCTGTTATGCTCTTCCTCCTGATTCCTATGAGTTATTACACTAAGAGGTTTCTCCAAGCAATATGCCCATTATGACCTTCTTAGTGAATTTAATTAAGATATTACCCATAATAACTCAAAATTACGGAAATCGTCGGAATGCAATGGAACCAAATCCAAGTTGTGTGGAATTGATCCTGATGATGAATTATGCAAGTTGGTCCCAATAAAACCCCTAAATATCTCCCTAACTCTATGTAACCCCTATCTCGCTACTCTGGTAGGAATAACACTATGTAATGTAATAATGTCCAAAATGGGGACATTATATAGAAACCTTAGAATTGATAATTAATCACATCCAGGCTGACAAGTGCATGATTAATGATGTGAATGACCAATGTGTTTATGTGTTTTCTTGCCAATGGAGATCAGAAAGTATTACAAACTCAAGGAAACTGAAGTTCGTCTTAACACCGACTTTGTGGTTAAGTTCTATGAACAACACAACACCAATCAGCTTGTGGCATCCTGGTGGAAAGAAGATTGAAAATTTGTGAACAGATCATCTGGATGGTACAACACTATAAACCTAAGAGAACCATATATATTCCTCATGGCTCTGATATGTCGGTTGTACAGGAAAAATGGCTTCTTCAAGTTTTCAAAAGAATGGATTCCCCTGGCCTATACAGTAGCCATATCAGGAAGTGTCTTCAATTTGGGCACCATAATCTCTAAACAATTGAGCATTAGGTTTGAGTAGGAATAGAAACGAAAGGCGGGAGAAACCCATTGTTTCTTTATAGCCTCATATATATTAGATGCAATTTTCATGAGAAATGTATTTTTGGGGCTTAGGTTAAGCTGGCATGTCTCAGAATTAGTTGCCCATGTTTATTTCATCATCTTATGGGAGAATAGATATAAAAAGTATTATGTTGCAATATGTGATGAATTCTTGGCTGGGGTTTATTTCATAATATGTAAACAGAATTATCCAAGGATTTCCAAAATATCAAGAAAGGTCATATGTAGGATAGGGCATTGTTATTTAGAGGAAAGGAGTACCTATCTCGGGATTTTTGGAGCCACCGGGGCTCCCCACCTGCTGCCATCCTATGTACCGGACAAGCTAGTCTTGGGAGAAATTTGTTACCAAACCATTATGCATGGTTTCAATGCTTATTTAGTAAAGGAAAAGAAAAGAGCATTCATCCCATATGGATTCTATGTAGGTTACCACTTCGTAAAATATACTACTTAGGCCATAAAAGAAGCCCAAAATCAAGTGGAGTATAGGTTCTACACTTGCAAGTACAGGAAACATGACCCAAAAGGTCTAGTTGCTCAAGACTCTAGTCAAGTGGTATCTCACTGGTCATATCCACATGATACCTTTGAGGATGAGATCTTCACTAAAAATGACATAGATTTGGAAGAGGTCCTACAAAGGAAAGAGAAAGAAAAACTTACATGTTTCAAAGCCATGTCAGGAGATGAAAAAATAGAGTGGTTGGAACAAATAGAAGGAGTTGTTGTAAAGGCACAAAATGAAAATACAGAGCAAGTAGAAAGGAGAGTTGAAGCACAACAGCTCTTGGAAGAGGCTGAGAGAATGTTCTGAGAGCACAGGGAAAATACCACTCTTCAAGAATTAGGACCACTAATGGTGACTCTTGTGGACATGCATACGGTAAAAGGAGGACAAACTCTTGGAAGAGGCTGAGAGAATGTTCTGAGAGCACGGGGAAAATACCACTCTTCAAGAATTAGGACCACTAATGGTGACTCTTGTGGACATGCATACGGTAGAAGGAGGACAAACTCTTGCAAGAGAAACTTCATCTGCGGGGAACAATGAACAACCTCATGAAAGACAGGTACATGTGGAACAATCAGGACCTGGATCAACAATTAAGGTTGTGACAGTGACATCAGGCCCAAGTATACTTGCACTGGTAATATCTGACCTAATTATAATCTATGATGATGATAGTGAGGATATGGATGCTATAGAAGTTCCCATTGTAAATGAAGTTTACACATAGATGTTAGAAACCCGACTATCTCAAGGACCGCAACCCTCAGATATGGGGACAAACTTGAATACAACAGAGAGCATTACTTACCCCTCAGGGCAAGGGTCACAACCTCTGGATGAAGGAGGAATCATTCAAGAGAGCAAGGGAGAGAAACAAGATACAAAGGGTACCCTCAATATGAAAAGGTGACACACAGGACAAAGACTAGGATGGAGCTCTAGAAGATGTTTGTCTTGTATGCAGAAGTATCCTTATATTTTCACTACTAGATACTTCACTTTGTAATGGGTTTTTATAAAGTTGTAATAAAGCGGTTCTTTTATGTAAGTGGATTTTTAATAAAGTGTACCTTATAATATTAAAGTGACTTTATTTCATAAAGTGCACTTATGTTATAAAGTGAAATTGTACTTTAATATTTTAAGTGATTTATTTTGGAGTGAATGAATCATGTCCCTTGATCATGAAAAGGCAAGATTAGATCTTGGCCTTTGGATTTAGGGATGGGGAAGGTGAAAGGTCATTTTCTAAATATAAGAGAATGCATTGGATAATGTGCAAGACACAACAAAGACAAGAGGATATTGAGAGATTGAGAGAGGAAAGTGAGCGGCTAATTTTTGGCAAGGATTCTAAGGGAGATTGGGAAAATTTCCCATGGGAGAATTTTTTTGTTTAGAAGAGGTTGATTTTTATTGTTGAAGACAGGTCGTATTGTACAGATTTGTACAGGTCGTACAACAACAATTTTGGGCACGGAAATTGAGGCAAGTGTTGGCATGGTTTTTCATGCATCCATTGGTAACTTTTTTGTTGGAGGTCGGACGTACAAGAGTGAAGGTACGACAACCTGTTGTGGGAACAAATATCAAGGTGTTGAATTTGGAACATTTTTCTAGGCAGCAAATATAGATGTACGGATTTGAAACGCTTTTCTAAGAAGCAAATATGTGGGACTGTTGGGTGTTGCAAGTGATTCCCTTGGCTACTAAATGTAATTTTGTTTCTGATATACTTTCCTAAAGCTAATAAAATCTCTCTTTCTCTTTGGGTTTCCCCACATTGGGGTTTTTCTTTGGTTGGTTGCCTAAATTTCTGAGTATTACATGGATGTGTTATTGTTGTTCATTTTCCACTACAAAAGTGATTGGCAATTGTTGGCACAGGGGCAAACCCATCGTTCAGCTCCAAGAGCGCACCAACAAGCCCTAACTATTGGCCCTTTCGGCAACACCTGCAAAGCAGATGCAGTCTCACCCGAAGCAGTTATGAGGGGGTTGCAGGACAGAGATGTCTAGAACCAAGTGGAATATCAAGTGGATCTTAACACAAGAACAACACAGCATTCATATATCACTTATCAGCTTGATCTACTCCATGCATCTATCAGATCTACCTTAGCAATGCAATAACAGTATATGAATGGCAAATACAAAATACCAGTCATACACAACACAAACTATACGTGGTTCACCCTCTCTCTAGGGCTACGTCCACAGAATTGTGTTATATTATATTGAGGTAAAGCATACAATTCTTGTATGCGCTCTTAGCTAGAAAATATCCTTTCTTCTCCTCTCGTAATCTTCCCTCCCTGTGCACCCAGCTGAAGATATTACAATACCAAAAGGCTCCCCCACTTAGCACTTCTCTCTCATAATACAATAATCCCTCACATCAACAATGACAACCTATCTTGATACCAACCCGACCCAGGTCCTCTTAACCTCTATTTATACATTACAATAGCTCGATGACAGTCTTAGGCTGAAACCTAGGTGTCCAAAACCCTAGATACCAAAACCCTAGGTCAACTTGACCCATATTTTCATGGCTTCGCCATCCTATCTTTCCTTCCTTCTCGCGCAGTGCTCCAAAGTATCCAACAGTGGCTCTTTCCTCTTGTTGACTTGTCCACTATCCTTCTTCCTTATTGATTTGTCATCCTTGATCTCCTCATCCAAGGGCTTGCTTTCCTGCACTTCGCTCCGTCTTTTCTGCTCTTTTACACACTTCGACCCAGTGATAGTCATTGTGCCTTACGCGAAGTTCGCTTTTTCCATTTTCTTCTTTGTTCTTCACTTCCTTCTATAACCAAGGGCCAACATGCCCCCAACACTCACCTGTGACTCATCCTAAGGCACTTCATATCTGATCTTCCTTTTTTACTTAAACTTTGGGTTGTGTAGTGCAGCCTTTGCTTTATTCTCTATGCCTCCTCTTCGTCCTTGTGCAAACTGTCTTTTCTGTGTCGGGTACCCAGTTTCAACTTCACCTGGAACCTAGACCCTTTTATTTATGCTTCTTACTGAGAGTTGCGAGGCAGTTGGTTGTCATAGTACAACTTCAGTTGACTCCCATTTACCAAACCTTTCTTCCATTCTCCCTTCAATGTCTTCAGTTGCGCAGCTCCTCCTTCTGTAACATAGGTGATCTCATATGGCCCGAGCCAATGCGTTCTGAACTTCCCAGGATGTTTTAGGAACTTACTGTCATACACCAGTACCAGATCACCTTGTGCAATACAAAATAAGATGGGGACAATTTAAAAGAAAGAGAGGATTGACCCTCTGTTACAGTTGTAGAAGACTAGGACATCTTGCTAAGGAATGCCCCGGAAGAAGACCTAGTTGTCTTTGTTGTAAGGCTATGGACCATGAAGTGTTGGATTGCCCTATAATGATTGCTAAGCTTGAAGGAATGAATCTGAACCAAGAAAACCCTAAGGCAAATCCAGAAAAGGCAGAACCCCAGCAAGAATCAGAGAAAGTATTGATACAAATGAAGGAGACCTTGAATGACCACCGACATGTCAGATTATCAGAGATTTTCAAAGAAAAAGAATGCATTGAAGAAAGAACAGGGGACTTCGACATTGACTGTGTTCTTGATGAAGAGACACAAGTGAATATTATGCCAGAAAGAACTTGGGAAGCTATAGGGAAGCCTTCTATGATCCCTTCATTAGGAGGAATAGGACTATTCAGAGGGAAGCTGGTAAGTTTATGTGGGAGGCTTGCTCAGATATCTACGACTATCAATGGAACTTCGACAAAGGAAGATTTTGAGATTATCAAATATATTGAAAACAACACCCCATTTATCATGTTACTAGGGAAACCTTGGATTGAAAGAGATCAATCCAGATGGAAAGAAGAAGAAGAAGCCTCTGAACAGAAAAAACAAGAATTAAAAGATTTCATGACCAGAAGGATCGCTTAATTGATTAAAGAACAGGAAAATGGATCAAAGCTATTTGACCCTAGAGACTCCAATGTTGAAGCTGCAAGACCACTAGAATACACTCAAAAGACTAAAGTACTTAATACAGAGGCAGAAGAGATGTTAACCCTGAAATATTCTCAACATCTCATAGTAACTATATCTAAAGAAGATAAGAATCAGAATGGAAAGAAGAAGACTGAGACGAAGCTCACTGGAAAGAAGGCTAGGAAGCTAAGTAGGAAGAGGGCTAAGATTGAAAAATTAAATAAGTTTCTAGAGGGAGCCTCACAGAAGGAAAATTTGCAGAATTTGAGCCTCGCCGAGATATCAGAACAGTGACATAGGTCACTTCATCGTGGCGAAGCAATATAGTCGTTGGGGATGATATATCTATTTGACTGATGCTCTGAATGGCTAAAAAAACATTTATGGCTTGCCACCTGACCGATGGACCGTGCCATAACAGACAGAACAAGAGTTAATGAAGCCCCATACCCGTTGCAAGCAATTTGTTGCTAAGTTTCCTATTTATCCCATCGCGCCATGCATGAAGAACACTTTTGCCAAATCGAGAATTTGAGCTCGCAACCTTGGTTAAGATTGTCCAATGATCATTACGCCATTACTTTCCATCTTATTGTCGTGTCTACATTACTTCATGAACCCGATATTATTAACCCCGAGCGTGTATGTCTGAGGAGCTTAGCGCACTTGAAGAATCTATGAAGGAAGTACTCATTGATCTCAGGACCGAGAAAGTCATGTCGGAAAGAAGGATGTTTGCAAGTGTGCAAGAATCATCGACAGGAGGAGTCCAAGCTTCTCCATCGACTGCTCGTGGAGCAGGAACTTCTAGAATCATGACAGAGACGAGAATGAAGCATAGAGACAATCTCACGAATGCTAAGTTGATTCCAAGCATCTTACCTGCGTATATACCTCCTCTGAGCGACGCAGTGAACAGAGATAGCATGCCTAGAGATTTTGATTATGCCTTGGTCACTGCATACCTCCCGAAAGGGATACGCGCAGTTCGCACAGATAAGATAGCAGTGTTGAATTTTAGTGACTTCAACCTTGGAGACCATAAAGATTACAGTATGCTCTCCCCACATAAGTATCTGACCAAGACGAAACGCAAGAATTCAAAGATTATCCCCCAACCTTGGACCCATAACCTCGCGCAGTCTACCTTGCTTGATGTTATGAATATCCCGCACTTCGGACGACATCAAGAAGTGAACACATGTGTTAAGTTGTTGTTTTCCTGTTACCATGGAGGATATTTATGGTTGAACCGACGTATCACAGTGGATCCGACCTTGATCCAATGGATCATCGGGCTCAGAATACAAGGCCCTAACCCACATGATTTTTACCCTGGAAAGACCACAAACCGAGCCTTAGCACAGAAGATAAAAGACACTTATGGCGATGTCGAGAGGGGCACGTGCGGCTACAAGGTAGCCTCTATTCAGAATGGTATAGTACGCCTCACCTGCCAACTGATTGTAGGAAAGCTAGTTCGCAAGAACGGACCAACCCAAGTCATTGGATTCGTAGTAGACCTCGCAGGAAAGTGCGTGGAGGGCCTACAGATGAATTGGGCGCAGTACTTGGTAAACCAAATGGAACTCGACTGCAGAGAATCCCACGACCAAGGATATGACTTCCATTTCAGTTGGCTCCTGATCCTAGTTGCTTTCATTGCATGGGAGATGCTGGAAGGTGCGACCTTCCCGGACATCGAGTCATTTGAACCATTGGTTGTGAAGTTCAGTACCCTGTGGTACTCGAACGATATGAATAAACAATGGCATTCAAATGCCATGTTTCATTCATATTATAATCAATTGAAAGTAGCTATCCAGTATACACCGCGCATCACTCTGAACACCCTCTACAGGTTTTGGCCCCTGATGAAGTTTAGCGCAGACAGACACTTTCTCTACATCACAACACACGCTGACGAGCACAAGCAGCAGTTACAGTACTATTATAGATTAACAGAATAATATCTGGAGGAGATCACAAAGGAATGGTCAGCGGACCTCCTTGTTCCAGCTAACCCTGCGGACATATCTGATGTAGACAGTCCAGAAACTGCGCAGGATCTACCAGGACCTAGCATGCAACAGAATATCAACGAAGTGCAAGACTTAAGTAGTGACTCAGTGAAGACTTCTTCCATCACGCCAGAGAAAGAGGGTGATGGTGAAGAGTTATAAGAAGTCGAACAGAATCACAAAGACAAAGCGGAGCTTTTGAAGAAGAGGAAGGGTTCACCTCAGAAACCTTCTTCTTGAAAGAAGTCCAAAGCTCCCGTGACTAAGTTGTAGACCACACTGACCCCAGATGACTTTAATTTCATCATTGCAGCCCTGAACGATGTTGCACTGGAGATAGTAGAGACACAAGAGGTGAAGTAGGAGTAGATGTATAATCGTATTGAGATTGAACTCCAAGGGGTGAAGCAGGCACTACATTCTAGTCGCGCAGTCTCTACTGCGCCTCTGATAGTAGGAACACTAGAACCAGGGGATGAGCCAGCTCAACTCCACCAGATTGCTGATACACTTGAAGCTCACCTTCGACAGGCTCAAGAAGAAATAGTGCAAGCCACTCAATATTTAACACAGGTACAGGGAGTTCTTATGGAGTAGCGCAGCACGTCAGAACGAGAAAAGATTGATCTCCAAGAAAAATGGGATGCAGAGTAAGCAGAGATACAGCAAAGCAAAGAACAGTTGCTCGTAAAGAAACTCGAGATAAAATAACTGGTCAACAGAGAAATTCACTCTGTGACCGTCGTCGAAATACATACATAAGAATGGGTTCCACGGCAGGTGGCACAACTAGAAGGAGTAATTCAGAAGCTCTAGCATCGCATTGCAGATCTAGAGCTTTGCACAGTACCTGAGACCCCACAGGAGATCAGAGACCAAAGAGAAATAATTGTCCGTAGCGTAGTTGACAGAATGAAAGCTCTTTCCTTGGAGTGCAAGCAGTTGAGTAGCAACAGCGCCCAGACATATGAGAACCTCACTGAGAACCCATAGTTATATAAATTGGAGTCCCAGCTCCAGGAGGTGAAGTATGAAGCTGAAAATCTACAGACACAATTGAAGGCCCTGTCATCCATAGAAAGAATGAAGAGATCTCATGAGCAGCGCATGGCCCAGTAGCAGATCCATACGATCCAGAGAAAAGTGATGGAAGTGACTCAACGACTTCAACCGGTGCAAGATAAGGCATGTCATCTATTCACAGAGGTTGAAAGACGAAAAGAAGAGCTAGAACAAGTTGTGAGTGCAGCAGAATAGAACCTAGAGGGACCCGTCAATGATGCACTCATCTAAGAGTTTGTCGAACAAGACGTCGTAGCACAACAACAGGTTGAAGCAGCTCGAGCCAAGCTCGAGGCATTTGAAGCAGAATTGATCAGACCAGGGTGACTCGGGACGAGTCACATGTGAGTGTTGGGGGCCTATTGGCCCTTGACCAAGTTTTGGGAGATACTTGGTCATGTTTGACCATTTTTGGGACTTCGACGACCTGTCGAAGATGGAGCGCCAGACGAAGCGGAGATTGCCGAATCTAGGTCCACTTTTGGGTCCCTTTTGGGTTTTTTGGAATATGTAATGGGAAAGGGATGTCGGCCCATGGATTTACCCACGTTTAGGCCCACTTTTGTAATGTATAAATAGATATCTAGGCATCTATCAGAAGATATAGAGATGTATGTGATGTAAGCTAAGTGCTAATAGATTTTGTAAGTGCTCTATGCATGACTGTAAGAGGCTTGCAGAGCTAAGTGCAAGTCGTTGTAAGGAGTTGTGGAAGGATTTGTGTTGTAGCGCAAGGAAGAAGGATCTAGCGAGCTGCGCAGATCTTTTGTCCTATGTGAAGAAGGTTTTTGGTGGCTCTGTGTTGTAAATGATTGAAGATTCTAATAAAGAAGAAGAGTTGGTGGACGTAGCCCCAGGGTGGGGGTGAACCACGTAAATCTGTGTGTTATGCTTTGTGCTTCGACTTGATGTGTTTATCCCTTCTTTTGCTAAGTGCTTTGATATATTTAAATAGATCTACTTGTGCTTTGTGCTTCTTAGAGTTCTGTGAATGTTAGATCTAACATGTATGAAGATGCTTAGTGTCGATCTATCGGTTCTGATCTGTTTTATTGTTGCTAAGTGTTGAAATACCTTAGGTCTAAGTGAATGTTGTGATGCTCTATTCTATCTGCAAAGTATAATAAGGGTTGAATATTGATGAATGATCTATGTTAACTACTATGTAAGCGATATAATCACAGATCTGTGTCCCAGCTAAGGTTACAAACACTTGAGTCCTACAAACACCCTTGCCTCTACTTCGGGTGAGACTTCATATGCTTCGTAGGTGTTTCTGAAAGGGCCGATAATTAGGGTTTTGTTGGTGCGCTCTTGAGCATTGAACCCTGGGTCTGCCCCTATGCCAACAACAATGTGTATTTATGCTCATAATATTTTCTTAATGTGGGTTTATACATTTTAGAGTTCATAGATGACAGTTATCTCTAGGTTTCTAAGTGTATGACATAATTTAGTGCATGTTGATTTTGTCATTAAATTTCTACATGGTATCAGAGCTTGGGCTCTGAGTGACAGTGAGCAGTGAGATTTTTGGGCAAGGTTTGAAGGGGGGAAACTTGATTGTTTCTTTTCCATTGAACAATTGATGAGTAGATGGTTTTCTGCATCAGGTATGAGGACCGGTTGGATGGGATTTCCAACTATTTGCAATGGAAATTCAGGATGTCAGCCATTATCAGGAAGAACAAGATTTGGAGCTTTGTCAGCGTCATAGTTGTTGTTCCATCAGTTGAACCTATAGATTTGGATTTACATGACGTAAAGGAGGTGAAATATCAGAGGATTATTCTGGATGGGGTGAAGTACCACCTTATCCCTCATTTGGCTGAGAAGAATATAGCCAGAGAGATGTGGGATGCACTTAAAAACTTGTACAAGGCGAACAATGAAAACCGGAAGATGGCCTTGAAGGACAAATTGCATGATACTAAGATGGGTAAAGGTGAGAGTGTGTCTTCTTATCTTACTTGGGTATCTCAAGTGAAAGATGAATTGGTTGCAGTTGGGGAGTTCATATCAGATTCAGATTTGGTGAGGATAGCCTTGAAAGGCTTCACCAAGGAATGGGAAGTCTTCGTGAAGTGTGTGGTGGGTCGTGAGCATCTTCCAAATTGGAGCAGAATGTGGGATGATTTCACTCAGGAGGAGATTCGGGAAGGATCTCAGAGAAGTGGACAGAAGACAGATGGAGTTGATGAATATGTTTCTCTTGCTACAAAGGGAAAGGGGAAGAAGAAAGGAAATTTTGGGAGGGACTTGAGTAAATTCAAATGTTATTGTTGTAACTAGTTGGGGCACCTTGCTTCTCAATGTCCTGAGAGGAAGAAGAAGAAGAAGGAATAGGAGGGGCTTGATACAGTTGTTATAGCAGTCATGGAGGACTTTTCATCCAAGTTTGATCAGTACTTTTCTTTGGTACTCTAGTATCCAGTGTCGGTAGTGGAGGATTTGGGGGTGATAAAAGATGGATTGTTGACAATGGAGCCTCTTGTCACATGACGGGAATCTGGGGAGTATTCCTTATTATCACAAAGAGTCTCTTATGAGCACCAGCAAGAGGCTCAGTTGGTGTGATTGAATCAATGCTCAAGGTGGAGTGGATTCTCCTAGGAGCTTAGGGTTCAGAGTGGTTGTCGGGAGAAGATCTTCTAGTTCAAGTTATGTGCAGGTGTTGGGGATGGCTCCAGGTTTAGAGGGAGCTCTTACTGCAAACAGTGTGATGGGAACAACTGATGGTGATGGCAGCGAGCACATGCCTCGCTAAGAGGGAGTGTTATCTTCTATAGCTCGGCAGTTACTCTGCATGTTTGTCTTGTATGCGGAAGTAGCCTTATATTTGCACTACTAGACACTTGACTTTGTAACAGGTTTTTATAAAACTGTAATAAAGTGGTTCTTTTATGTAAGTGAATTTTTAATAAAGTGTACATTCTAATATTAAAGTGACTTTATTTCATAAAGTGCACTTATCTTATAAAGTGAAATTGTACTTTAATATTTTAAGTGATTTATTTTGGAGGGAATGAATCATGTCCCTTAATCATGTAAAGGCAAGATTAGATCTTGGCCTTTGGATTTATGGATGGGGAAGGTGAAAGGTCATCTTTGAATTATAAGAGAATGCATTGGATAGTTTTCAAGACACAACAAAGAGAAGAGGAGATTGAGATATTTTCGAGAGAGCTTGAGAGAGGAAAGTGAGCAGCCAATTTTTGGCACGAATTCCAAGGGAGATTGGGCACATTTCCCAAGGGAGAAATTTTTGTTTAGAAGAGGTTGAGTTTTATTGTTGAAGACAGATTATATTGTATGGATCTGTACGTGTCGTATTGTATGGATATGTACAGGTCGTACAACAACAAGTTTGGGCACGGAAATTGAGGCAACTGTGCACACAGTTTTCAAGGCATCCATTAGTGAATTTTATGTTGGAGTTCAGTTGTATATGAGTGAAGGTACAAAAACCTGTCGTGGGCACAAATATTTAAGTGTTGATTTCAGCAAAGGTCGTATCGCTGTAGGGATTTGGCACATTTTTCTAGGCAGCAGATTTGTGGAACTGTCGGGTGTTGTAAGTGATTCTCTAGGCTGCTAAATGTAATTTTGTTGTTGATATAATTTCCTGAAGCTAATCAAATATCTCTCTCTCTTTGGGTTTCCCCATTGGGGTTTTTCCCTGACCGTTTGCCTAAATTTATGAGTATTACATGGATGTGTGATTGTTTCCCATTGTGTTTATTCCGCTGCAAAAGTGCTTGGCAATGTGTATTTCTGCTCATAATATTTTCTAAATGTGGATTTATACATTTCAGAGTTCATAGATGACAGTTATCTCTAGGTTTCTAAGTGTATGATAGAATTTAGTGCATGTTGATTTTGTTATTAAATTTCTACATCGGATAAAGAAGAAAGTGAGGATAATTCAAATTGTGGAAGGCAACCTGCAGGTGACACACCCAGAAGCCATGGACATGAGGAGAAAGACGATGACAAAGAATCTGAAGATACCACAGTAAAGAATCCAAACTCATATTTGCCCAAAGAAATGACAACACCCACTGCAACAACAACAAAGAATGTGACAAAGGTCACCACTGACACCATGCAGGTAGGAGAGATCCTCAATGATGTAGATATTGGACTCATAGATATCTCTAGAAAATATTCTATAGCTCTAGGTCAAGAGAACGCATCAGAAAGAGATTAAGAAAACATCAACAACCAAGTACCAGCAGCTAACAAAGGTAAAGAACCTGCCTTTGAACACTTTCATACTCCAGGAAATCTGAGCAATGCTCTCTCATGGGGGGACCAACCAATTCCAGAAATTGTAGACAATGTAGTTGATGTTCAAGCAATCGCTTATGTCAGTAAAATACAATTGATAGTCAAAAGGACTGGAAAGAAGAGGATACCTACTTTGGACAGCGTTGTGATGATCACCACGGAAGAAACTTTGTTCGACGCTAGACAATCCAAAGTGAGTGAGTTACTAGGAGTCGGAATGGCCATATCTAGCGCCACCATTGACAAAGCAAGAGAAGATAAGTGGGTGGCAGAATCCATGAAACAAGAACTTGAGAATCTCGGACATCAAGCCAAGTATTACCAAGACACCACTCAGGCAATCATTTTTATAAGAGTTGATTTTTTAGCAGGATACGGTCAGTTTAAAATAGAAAGGGATACCTTTATGACTAAGGTGGTAAGGTACCAGGAAGAGACTCTACTAGGGTTGACGACACTCAAAGAGATGTCGAGATGGTTCGAATGGTCACACATGGTCCTAGAACAAATCCATTACGTTTGGAAAATTCAGAAGGTTTGAGGGAGTGAGGAACATGGTATTAGGATGCTTCAGGATGGTAGCTTAGTAAGGTTTCAGAAGTCAGTTGAGTATTGGATGCAGCTAGTAGTGGAACCATAGAAAAAGATGAAAGACAAATGGGTGGAATATCTCAATAATTGGAAGAAGATAAATCATAGAATGAGAGATATCCAACTCCCCGATTTTAGTATGCCTGAGGATTTTTTAGACCTTTGTGATATAGTCAAATAGCACAATGAGCAGGATCGTAATTTCGAGGAAGATGTTCTCAGAATCATGGATTTGGATACAGGACATGTAAGATAGTTTTCTAATTGGTCGATAGCTGCATCAATTGTGCTTAAATACTTGGGTGTTGAGATAGACCGATTCAAATGTCGAGTGGTAGGGATGAAAGATGAGCTCAATGCATCGATAGAGTAGCACCAGTTCCCTTACCTTCACACTTGTGAAGATATTTTCACCCAATGGTACGAATATGACCGAGATAATTTGTTAAGTTAACTAGAACACCAGCAGTTTACACATGGAGGATTCCACACTACTGATTTTGTACTTTACTTTTTACTGAACTTTGAATCTATTTTTAGTATGTTTGTTTTTCATAAAGAAGGACATCTACCTTGTTTTGAAGATTCGATGGTTGGTTGTAAGAACTAAAGGATTGGACAAAGAATTATTTTGGAGTTTATTATTGAAGCTCATATAGAGTTGGAGAAAAACTTCTACCAAGCTTGCTTGAGGATTAACTTGATCTGTGGATTGCTTTGCAAACAGTTTTTCTACTACATGACTTTTATTAGGATTGTGATTATGTAAGTTATCTTGAATGATTTTGATTGCTAAACGAATGTTGGTTTAAATTCGATGGTGTTTTCTTTATATTGCATGCAGAAGTAAATGCATAATTAGTCATGGTATTCATTATACATGTGATTTGTGCTTTATTGTTTCCCATTTTTTCTTTCAAGTAATATTTTTCGATTGGTTAATGATAGTATTATATGTTAGTATTGATTAGACACATATTTTTTGACATATCGTTGACAAAGGGTTACCCCATGTTTGGTTTTCTTCCAATTTAATCATTTTAAGTTATTTATATTTCTAGCATGTTTGAATAATAAAGAAAAAGAAATACCCAAAAAGAGATACATCGTTAGAGAGGGAAATTTCAGGAACGACATTTAAATCCCATCGAAACTTGTTGAACTATCAATCCGTAGAATCATGCTACTTCAAACAGAGAAGAGTCTAATTGGGCCTCATGTCTGGGCGTGATTCCTATTGTTGAGTCAAAGGGAATTTAGACCCCTCAACAGAGAGGTCCACAAAGGAAGAGATGTGAGGCGAAGCACTAAGGAAGTGGCAGAGGATAGATTCCATGCGCTAAATTATGAGCGGCACTAAAGAGTGACCTTTATTTTTTCCTCCGCAAAGCAAAACCTCCACAAAATTTAATTGTGGAGGTTTGAATATGTAGTTTGTGAATTAAATTTTTTTTCTTCTTGTTTCTCCTACTGTTGTTGCTGCTACCGCACTCGGTGTCATCGTCATATCTGATTCACATAAAATTATTTTTAGGCACATCTATATAGATAAAAGAAATTTAAAATATAAAATACAAACATATATAACTAATTTGTGTTTATCAAAAACTGAAATTAGTTTTTGTTTGCAAACAAAAAGTGAAAAAGTAATTGGTGCTATTAATAACTTCATACACACCATTACTAGTGCTCCACATTATACATAAGGCACTAAAAAATGGTTTGTTGAATTTAATGCACCAATGTGACATTGTTAGTTGAGCATTAATATCTATAGGGGTGCATTGTGATATATAGCGCATCGGTCAAGGGTTGTCATACAAAACAACCTACGATGTCATTTCACATATGAACTATCTAACTCGAGGTTGTTGGTTCTATGGAACACACCATTGTAGTAGAATTTTTTAATGATAGACCCAGTAGTGCGCTTCGTTATAGGAAAAGCACCGATACTCTATGTTCCTTCGAGCACCAGATGTTTTTTAATGGTGTGTTTCCATTTATGATGCACCGGTAACGGGCGCGTTTAAATGATGCACCATAATGATATTTTTTAAAATATTTCTCTCGTTGCAACTCACTTAACTGCACCAGTTTGTTTCTTGGAACGTAACGCAAAAACGCTCCATTTTAGCTTTGTATTCATTGATATCAGTGTGTTTTTCTTATAACGCATCGGTAACAGGGCATCCCATCAAACAAACCAATATGGTAAATTATTATGTATTTTTCTCGCTATCGTGTAGTACATAGCACCGATGCATTTTATTTATTTGACACACAGTTGAGCAAAAAAATTGTATCAAAAACTAGGCAGTTTGTTCGATTAATAGTGTAACATCCCCACTATAACCCCCATTTTAATTAATGTTTAATGTAGATATAATGTGTGGCAACGATCAACCGATGTATGTGTGAATTGTTCTTTTAAATTTTAATAATAAAACGCAATGCCAATTGTTGGGGGATATTGACAGAGATGGGGGATGAATTAATCCACAAGAGAGGGGAGGGTCTAAGAGGATGTCAAAGTGAGAGGTCAAAGGGGGAATTACCCATGTCTATTAATTCAACCCACTTCCTAAAATTACTATTGGTATATGAACCTTCAATTTTGTTGTTGGGTGTTCCTAAACCCAATCATTGAATGCATGTAAGAGGGTGGGTGTGAGGAGTCACATCCCATAGTTATTGGGAACATGGGAGTTGAGAACAATGAGTTTGGAGAAGAGTGTAATTCAAGCAAGTAATCCAAAGAGAGGAAATTTGTATGGATGGTTATAACATTTTTAGACGGTCAAGTTTTTGCATGAACAGAGAGTAGAAATAAGAAAAGAGGANACATGGGAGTTGAGAACAATGAGTTTGGAGAAGAGTGTAATTCAAGCAAGTAATCCAAAGAGAGGAAATTTGTATGGATGGTTATAACATTTTTAGACGGTCAAGTTTTTGCATGAACAGAGAGTAGAAATAAGAAAAGAGGATCTTTGGAGCTAGATCAACCATGGAGGGGGGTTCTGGAGTGTATTTGGAGCAAAATACTGAATAGCCAAATTGTTAGGACTAAAGAGTGAATTCATGTGTGAGTTGCATTGTAACAAAAAGTGATTGTTGTTATTTGCTAGTAGTTTTCCTAGTAGTGAGTTCCCTTGAGCTCCCAACAGAGAGATCCTTGGTTACATGCGCCATAGAGACCCCGAGAAATGAATGGGACACCTAATGGACATATAGTAGTGAAAGGGTACATTCATTGGGCTGGAAATGTCGAGAGAAAGAGAGCTGGTGGAAAATCGGGATAACTATAGGAGAATACCAGTGGGTTATTGGATTTCTAAGTTGTGAGTCGACAGTGAGAGATCACCATGTTTTGTGGATTTCTCCCCAGCTCGAGGGTGACTTTCTGTTGAAATTTGGAACAGCAAGTCTATGGTTAGGTGGAACGTCCATCCCAAGCAATTAGTTGCACAACCATTTTTAAAAAATAAGTGTAAATCTTGTTTCTTTGTTGCATTCTGAGTTTAATCGGTGTGTATTAACTATGTGTTTGAGAACGATTTATATGTTGTTGTGTTGATTTATTTAAATTGAATTCATGTCATTTTTATCATATTGTAGATGCATTTAATTATGATATCATGCAGTAGTTAAATCCTTGTATAATTTGTAGTTGATAAGCTATAGGAATTTAGTGATCCAAATCTATCTTTTACACGACTATGGTTGAGTTATTATGCATGTGTTGATTAACCAATTAGGAATATTAATGAAAGAGGAAGAATATATGAGAATATATCACAGCCATATAAACATGTATAGAACTGAAATGAAGCAATAAACAACAGCAAACCATAACAAAAATGTGATAACGGAGTTCAGCAATCTTCGCCTACGTCTTTGGGCCTTGTCTCGGTGGGCTTTGCTTCTTTTTGTTTGAAGCTTTACAAGTAAATAATTAAAGTGAAAAAAGGTTACAAGACTGATCTGGCCATGTTCTACCAGATCTCATGAACCCATCAAAACTAACGGCACCCAAATCGGATGAATGAGGCTCCCAGAAATGGACCGCAAAGGTGTGCTCCTCAATAGCTTATGTGCATAACAATGGCCTTTGGCACAACAATATGGTAGCATAAAACTGTTCTAAACCACCACTGATCTCTCATGGCCTCAAGAAGGTCTGGTTTATATAAATCTAAAGTTGTTTATCATCCCTCAACTTCCTCCCTAGATCTGGCCTCAAAAAGGGCCCAATATCTCCCAATAATGGTAAAATCCTCTAATAGCAAGCCTAAAATCAATATAAAATCCATCAACCAAAGTAGAAAACCCACTTTAGCACTATAATTGGGACGCATCCCCCTTTGCGCTAACCTCTAGTCCTATGTGTCTCCACGTGCTCTGTGGCTTAACTTTATGCGTTGGCCCCCTATATGATTGGCACATGGTCGCATTACACCCCATGTGCCTCGATCCCAAAGCTGCATGCACCAACTAGTGGATAAGCCCCCCAAATAAAGCCCTGGGTTTAGCACCTTGGTCGGCGAGCTAGCCCGACCGACCGGGTTCTAACCTGTAACAAACGCGCCAAACAATGAAGCATCGGGGCATCGGGTCTTATGGAACGAGATAATAGAGAAGCCCAAAATCGGGGGCTATGCTCTTATCCTCCCGTGCCAACTTTATAGTTAAAATGAGGCGTGTTCATATAGCATTGCCACATGGGACCGCTCCTGGGGCCTGGCGCCTAGCCCCAGCCCGACCCTCCGCCAAACTAGTTGCCCATTCAACTTAAATAAATACTCTTTCAGTTATAGTTAAAAACCAACCGAATAGTGGCCTGGCTAGCTCGCCATGCCCAAAGCGTTAGGCTAGAAGGAGGTCCCATGTTCGAACCTCAAGCACTCCATAACCATTTTTGCAAACAATCAACGAGCCAACCAATGGGTGCCATGTGGCACCCCACTATTTGCCCACATATCTGCCACTTGTCATCTCACGGTTGGACACGTCTGCTACCCAATCAGCAACCGTACATTGTCACATCATCCATGCCATGTGTCGTTGATCGTACTCGGCCATGTCATATGTGCCACGTGTCATCGACCGTACCCTGCCACATGTCACCACTACAAGGGTGACACATGTCGCTCACTGATTGGTCCTTGTACTTGTCCATGTCAGGTTTGTACACCCAGTCACCATGCCACATGTCACGTCCAGAGTCTACCTCGTCAATTGTACAAAATCTACCAACTATGTTGCCACGTCAGTTGTACGGCCTGTACAGTCAGCTTCCACATGGAACTGTACGGACTGTACAGTCAGTATTTTTTTTGCCTATTTGGAAAAATGAACAGAACGCTATATCAGGATCATACGATGTTTGTTTGATCTTGTTCAAGTTGGGTTGGGTTCGTATCAATTAGACCTACGCACAAGTCTAGTTTGAATCCATTTTGAGAATATTTATTTTTAGGCCTTTCTGAGCCCCATCAAGCTCCTTGATTTGAATCTGGATCACACCTCCCCACTAAAGGACCTTTTGGACCCCAAAAGGTTACAAGAATGGACTTTTAAATGCATTCGTCTTAGCATTTAAATGCATAAATATTTTCCGAGGTGGTGAAAGGAAATTCAGTAAAAGGGGCCAGATAACCTCACCGAGGTACTGAACAGGCTCGCTGGCAGTGAAGCAATGTCTAAGATATTTGTAAGGCTGTTATACATGAATATCACTCTACTCTGGTAACCAATGCTTTCTAAAAACCTGATCAACATCCCAAATTCATACGGGACTTCCCGATTAAAAAATGTATAATCTCATCCTTTTGATGCAAGTCGAGAGCCACAAGATCTGTTGAGTCTCCTAGGGTCGTTTCGACTGTCTCAAAACATACCCAAAGTTGGTAGTGGGAAAGGGAAAATTGTGAAAGGGAATACAGCTGCGTTTGAAAAGAGTATCTGATTTTGAAAAACTTCTCGAGGTAAAGAACGTAGTCTTTTCGCCCCTTCAATCCTTTTTCCTTGGAATTTTTCCGCCTGATTGAGTGTTTGACTCCATTTACCCAATATTGGCACGTGGTCTATTGTTCTTCCCGCCTCACAGGAAGGCGGGATCCCTAGTTGGAGCCTATGTTGGAGCCGCCCTTGTTTTTTAACCCGTCACAATTTTCATTTTTGATACTTGAAATCTAAAGATGGTCTTATTTTCCCCCCGAGATG
Organism: Picea sitchensis; assembly: GCA_010110895.2. Classification (NCBI taxonomy): domain Eukaryota; kingdom Viridiplantae; phylum Streptophyta; class Pinopsida; order Pinales; family Pinaceae; genus Picea; species Picea sitchensis. Next base: position 32,477 of record SNQJ01S0023819.1, on the reverse strand, counting down.
ACGAGACCTTTGAAACCTGGTCGCGTGAGCAACGATGATTTTCTACTCTCGAAACGAGTCCACTTTCGTAAGAATGTTCGCCCTTTTTGTTTTACTTTGGGATCTCGCAGGCCGGATGCTATAATCCATGAGTTCACACGTCCCGAGTCACGAAACGGCGAAGTCGTTTTAAATTTTCACTCAAGACAGTAACCA
>SNQJ01S0023819.1:3042-32268 GCA_010110895.2 Picea sitchensis | reverse complement strand
AACGCAAGGTCCTTTCTGGGTAACCCATGTCAAGGATCAAAGGCAAAAAAGCTAACCACGGTAAAAGTTGTCCTCGGCATTATCTTTTTAGAAAATTACAGCTTCTAAACCCCGACTCACGAAGTCACGAGGTAATTATAACATGATTAATTAGTCACTTAACTCAAGATTATCTTCCCCTTAATTAAGTCTTGATTCGCAATCTCGTGGTTTCGCGACTCAGCATATAAATCTCCCAGAAACCTGTCTTCGAAATCCCGAATCACGATACGGCAAATGAAATAATTATAAAATTAATTATGCCTCCAAATCACAATTACCTTTAATTAAACCAAAATCGGTCCTCGCGGTCTGGGGAGTTAGAGACTCAAATTGTTAAAAGAAATTCCACGATATAACGAATGGCGAAGAAATTGATTAGTATTGGCGGGATTGGATTAATTAAGCTAAAACAAGATATATCACGCACCTCGAGGCTTGCACGTTTCCCGAGGTAGTATTTTCTCTCCATACTTCGACTGACTGTCAAACCGCCAGAAATTTATGACATTTATGGAAAAATAGGGTAAATCTACGCATATAAGATCGGATTTTACGCAATAAATTTATTTCTAATTACGATTTGACAGGCTTATTTTGAAAAGTACCGAGTTTTCAAATATATATAAGAGTTTCATTTCATTATAACGAACACAGTTTCATAAACACGCAGACCTCATCACTTCTGAGTAAACTAATTTCTGCATGTATACGCAGTTCTATCGCAGAAGAGAGAAAACGCAAGCTTCGGCTATGGCTCCGCGGAAAGCAGCAAAGGTGAATGTCAAGGTCGCAGGACAAGGCTCAGACAATGTCTCCGACACTTCGCCCCGAAGTGTCGACTCGGTCCCCAACTGGTCATTTGTTTCAGACATTCTGCAATCGGAATTGGTGGATTATTCAGACGACTCAAACGACAATGAAAATGATGATTTAAACACCAAATACAAGATAGTTGTCCAATCCGGAATGCACAGGGTAGCAGCCAGACCACAGTTTCTCCCATATTATGACATGATCCGATGGGCGTTGGATCACGTAGACATACCCACCAGGACTATCATGAACGGGCAGCGGGTCACGGTCGGGACCTTTAGGCCGGAACATATCCAAACCATGTATAAGCTCTCGAAGATGTCTGAATACACATATGGCGTTGAGTTCCTGGAGGAATTCAAAAATAAGGAGTGCAAACAATATGATAAAACCATGCCCAGTTTGATAAAGGATTGGGTTTCGTGCACCGCGAAATTCAGAGCAAATGACCAGGGCATTTATTCAATCGCTTCATTGGAGCCACAGTATAAATATGTGGCCATGATGACATGCCGGCTATTTGGGAGAGAGGACACATCGCATTTTTTCATTGTGTGGGTGCCTCTAATGTTTTGGGTCGCAGAAGGTTGCTCTTTTAATTGGGCAAAGATACTCTCGGATAGTTTGGCCAACCGGGTCACAGAGTATCGGGAGTAGAAGGCAAGTGGGGGGTCGTCCTCATTCTTCATGTCCGCATATATTATGGACGCGATATGTTCCATGACACCATTTCCATTGATGAGTTGGGCTTGGACTCCGACCGAAGACAGACCCATACATGTATATCACGAAAAGCTATGGGAAAATAAAGCGGAAAGTTTCGCATACGAAATTTTCAACTGGGTGATGGTGCCCCTGCATATTGTCATTTTTGGTCACCCACCACCTCGTGTCTCGGACAGCATTGCAGCAAATCTGAGTGGCATAGCGGACTGGTACGTGGAGGCAAAGTTCTCGTACTTCAAAGTGTTCGGGGCTATTTTTCCCCCGCTTGCGCTACCATTGTTCATTCCCGACAAGATGGCTTGTCGCGAGGTCGCCCTACAGACAGTAATTGGCGGGGTGAGTAAAGAACTCAAAGGATACTCAAAGAAGGTATGGTCGTCTTTTCCCATTCGGCTGAATTCTTATTCTTTATTGGATTTCGGGCATGCCAAAGCCGAGGCCGCAGCCCTGGAAGACCTAAATTTGGTCTCCATCGAGTATAAGAAACATGATCCACAGAAGGTTGTGAGCAACCATTTAGCTAATTGTGGGCTCAAGAGGTTTGAACATGAGAATTCTCCTTCGGATGACATTTTCCGAGGGGCGAGGTCTTATGAAGAAGTTCTAGCCCGGATCCGATCATTGTCTCCCGAAGACACGGTCGCTGTATTAAAATTCCAGGAGCATAGACGAAGCAGCCTCCCCATTGTGTTGCGAGGTGAGAGTCCAGGTGTTTCTGAGACAAAACAGAAGGATACTGAAGGTCCCAAAGATGCAACTCCTGACTCGGGAAAACACCAGGACGAGGGGAAACAAACAAATAATCCTGAAGCAGAGGCACAAACTCCGGACCTGCCAAAGAAACAGAATCCGGGAACCGAGACAAAAACCCCTGAACCGCCAAAGAAGCAAGACCCGGTCGACACCCCAGGAAAATCAGTGAAACAAATCGGGGAACCCATCACTTTTGTCACCCCCTTGCAGTCGACGCAAGGAAATATCGAATAAGGATGGATATTCAATGAGGAAATGAGGCCCATAAGAGCAGAGGAACTTCCTCCGAACGAGTTTTTCTTTGATAAAAAGAGAAAAGAGGTAGTAAAGAGGGAATTCTACCAGGAGGGAGAGTCGACTGCTAAGAAGTACAAAGTTATGACCGACGGAAAGAATAAAAAGAATGAGTAATTCGCCACTAAGATCGCAGGGACGCTAAGAGCGTATGCATCAGCGAATCAATTTTTGGTCGGACTTTTAAAGAACCAACTCAAAAGGAAAAATCGCCTGATCAGGACTCTCGAGGCCAGATTGGCCTCGGCCACGGAAAATGCTAAAGGCCAGGTGAGTGTGGAGATAGAGCTGGCCCGATCGGCTGATAAAAATGAAATAGAGGTACTCAAAACCAAGCTGGAGCAAGCACAGCTAGTGGTCCGAGACGGCCGGATACAGGCGGGTCAACAGAGGAATTTGATTAAAGAGTTGCAGGTTCGGGCAGCAATCGTCGAAAGCAGAATGATCGACGTGGAGATGTTCAAATCCCAAGCAATTGGAATTTGGAGCAGAATCTCTTCGGCTCGGCAGAGTTTGCTCGCCAGGATAGGAGATATCCGAGAAAACTGTCTGTTGGTAAATCAGGTTTCCGAGAACCTGGCTGCCAGAGAAAGGGATGCAGAAGCGGCTCGGGTCGCCTTCCAGGAGGCGGTGATAGCCACGAATAGCAGAGTTTTGGCAGGTGCTCCCGGTTCGCCCTCCCAGAACAAACCAGAGGTAATATTCTGTTGAAGGATTGGGAGCACAACATTACCCTGGGCAAGGAGCAAGCCCAAAAGGTAACCAATTCTTTAGAAGAAGCCTTTAATTCCATAGACGGCGAGCTGTTGGGTATTGACAGTGGAGGCGATGTAGAAGCATTGATGCAAATGAATGTGGAACAGATCTCACTTGATCTGAAAGAGAAGGATGAGAGAGATTAGGCCGATATCTCTCAGATAGACATGGTGGATATGGTCCAAGTTGATAAGCACATGATCAAACCCAGCGCGCAACTAAGTGCCCTCGACATCATCGGTGCACAAATGGAGGACAAGCTGCAGCAGTTAGCCCGAGAATGTTACTTCATCGAGGCCAGCTGTCAAGCAGAGCCTTCACGGCTTGTATCTCAGTTAGTGGAAAGATGTATCGCTTGCGCCGATTCCACACGACGACGAACACCTGGCGCCAAGTGAAGACAGAGTAGGAGAAATTGAGCGATTGCTCTCTTCTCTGTCATAACCAAAATTTTGCGACTATTGAGATTCTACCTGCTTTGTAAAAATTGTATAAATATACCCCAGAAAAAAATAAAGAGGGCTGGACCTTTTTGAGTCATTTGTAATAGAGTTTTTACCTTGAGAGTTAATACAAGCAGATCTGGAGATGCTCAATTCCGTCACTTCTGTATTACGAATTTGCTTCCTTGTATCTCATTTTTACATTGCAATTCATATTCATAATTAATGTGCTTCGTTATAATTTAGTACGACCACTACTATAGCGAATGAATTTGGGTTTTCTGTAATTGTTTATTGTCTTTCCTCTGCACCAGCTATCAGCGGTGTAAGACCAATCTGCATTTTCAGAACTCTACATATATTCTTTGTTACATCGGTTATTTACTTACATATTTTCTTCTTCCGTTTATGTTGCGAAACTTTCCCCTGGCAGGAACTTCACACTGTAAATGGCTTTATGTTTTTCTCCCATCTCACACCTTTTATCAAAATATAATACAGTTACGGGAACGAGCCTTAGATTTGCATTTATATTTTATTTTTGCAACCGTAAGTTCTCTTTTATAAGACCAAACTGAGACAGCACTCAACCTTTCTTAAAGTGTTTCTTACCTGCGTTGTTCCCCCATGACAGTTCCTATACCAACTCAACCTAACGTTGAACCCGGACTATTGAACCAAACGCACATCGCTCTAAACCTATTCAACACCATCCTTAAAACGGCAACTAATCGGGCCGAACTTGAACAATCATGGGCATCCATTGAACGAGACATAACTATTCAGGAACAGTTGGAAGCCAGACAATGCCAACGAAAAAATCTTCCTTAGTTTCCTTCTCTGAGTTGACGTTTCTCCCTTCTCCATCTTTTAACCACTTTCTGATGCCTTGACACTGTACTTTAAAGCCTTAAGTACAGACTCGGGAACAACACATGGATAAAGAGTCCACAAGTTTTGGATTACTTGATTATGCTTATTATAATCAAAAGGAGAATTGGTAAAAACATGACCATTATACCTTCCATGTTGCTCTTCACTTTGATTTGGAGATGACTTGCATTCACTACCATAATCATGGAGTGATGTTCCATTTCCTTTCGTGAAATGTTCCTGCAATGTCTTAAGCTGGCCATTTGAAGCATTACTTGTTTCTGAAGTTTTAGAACCAATCTTGGAGGATGCTCCAAGCTCCACTTCTCCATATCCCAATCCCAAATATCGAGGCCTTTCCACAACCTCAAAATGATACCTTGTCCCTCACATCCAAGGCCCTTTCCTTCTTCATAACCCATCTTGGTTAGCAATTTCAAACCTACACCTTTAGTATGTTTTTCAAATACACCAAACCATCTTGATGGGAACAAGGAGAATTTGATGAATGACCTTCATTGCATACCTCAAAGTTTTTTTCTGAAACAGATGTAGAAGGATCTTCCTTCAATCCTTATTTTCCTTTGTTGTTATTTGAAGCTTTCTCTTGAACCATTCTCTTTCGTTCCAAGTAGTCTTCATACAACACTTTCACCATATCAGACATGGAAAACACTGAATTTCTGAACTCCTTCTCATCTTGAGAAATTCCTCCTATAGATTCCATTTTCTCCCTTGAGATGAGCTCTTCCCTGGTTAACATGCAAAACTCAAATTCCAAATGTCAACTAGCTATGATACCACTTGATCCGAATCTATCTTTTACATGACTATGGTTGAGTTATTATGCATGTGTTGATTAACTAATTAGGAAGATTAATGAAAGAGGAATAAGATATGAGAATATATCACATCCATATAAACATGTACAGAACTGAAATGAAGCAATAAACAACAGCAAACCATAACACAAATGTGATAACAGAATTCGGCAATCTTCTCCTACGTCTTCGGGCCTTGTCTCGGTGGGCTTTGCTTATTTATGTTCGAAGATTTACAAGTACATCATGATAGTGAAAAAAGGTTACAAGACTAATCTGGTTGTGTTCTACCAGATCTCATGAACCCATCAAAATTGACGGCACCCAAATCGGATGAATGAGGCTCCCAGAAATGGCTCGCAAAGGTGTGCTCCTCAATAGCTTCCCTACATAACAATGGCCTTTGGCTCAACAATCTGGCAACATAAACCTATTTTGAACCACCACTGATCTCTCATGGACTCAAGAAGGCCTGGTTTATAGAGATCTGAACTTGGTTATCATCCCCCAACTTCCTCCCAAGATCTGCCCTCAAAAAGGGCCCAATATCTCCCAATAATGGGAAAAATCCTCTAATAACAGACCTAAAATAAATATAAAATCCATAAACCAAAGTAGAAAAACCAATTTAGCACTATAATTCGGGTGCATCCCCCTTTACACTAGCCCTTTTTCCTATGGGCGCGCTCCATGTGCTCTGTGGCTTAACTTTGTGAACTAACCCCCTATATGATTGGCACCTGGTTGCATTACACCTCATGTGCCCCGGTCCCAAAGCTGCATGCGCCAACTGGTGGAGAATCCCCCCAAATAAAGCCCTGGTTTTATCACCTTGGTCGGCGGGCTAGCCTGACCGACCGGGTGTTAACTCGTAACAAACGCGCCAAACAAAGAAGCATCGGGTCTTATGGAACGAGCTAACAGAACAGCCCAGAACCAGGGGCTAGGCTCTTATCCTCCCGCGACAACTTTACAGTTAAACTGAGGTGTGGTCATATAGCGTCGCCACATGCAACCATTCCTGGGGACTGGGGCCTAGCCCCAACCCGACCCTCCACCAAACTATTCACCCATTCAACTTAAATAAATACTCCGTCGATTATAGTTAAGAACCAACTGACGAGTGGCTTGGCTAGCTCACTATGCCCAAAGCGTTAGGTTGGAAGGAGGTCCCGTGTTTGAACCTCAAGCACCCCATAACCATTTTTTAAAACAATCAACGAGCCAACCAATGGGTGCCATGTGGCATCCCATGTCTGGTCCACGTGGCAGCCCATGTCTGGTCCACGTGGCACCCCACTATTCACCCACATATCTGCTACTTGTTAGCTCGCGGTTGGACACGTCTGCTACCTAGTCAGCAACCGTACATTATCACATCATCCATGCCACATGTCGTCGACTATACTTGGCCACGTCATTTGTGCCACATGTTTTTTACCGTACCCTGCCATGTGTCACCATTGCAAGGGTGACACATGTCTCTCGTTGATTGGTCCCTATACATGTCCATGTCATCTCAGTACGCCCAGTCACCCTACCACATGTCACCTCCAGAGGCTGCCTCATCAGTTGTACGAAATCTTCCAAATGTGTTGCCACATCATATGTACAGTCGTACGACCTGTACAGTCAGCTGCCACATGGCACTGTACAGGCTGTATAGTCAGCATTTTTTTTTCATGTTTGGAAAAACTAACAGAATGTGATATCAGGAGCATATGACGTATGTTTGAGCCCATTCAAGTTGTGTTGGGTTCGTATAGACAATACCTACGCACACATCCATTTTGAATCCATTCTGATAACATTGATTTTTAGGCCTTTATGACCCCCATCAAGCTCCTGGATCTGAATCTAGATCATTTAGTTACAAGAAAAAAAATTGTTTTTATGTGTTTTCTGCGTAGTAATGATCGTAGTTTAGTTGGGGGTCCTTATAGATTGGTATCAGAGCTTTTGGTTCAACACGAGACCCATATGTGCCAAGAAACAACGCGAATTTGGTAAAAAATCGTTGTTACGAACTTGTTTTGTGATGGATTTGGGGAAAATGATGAAAGGTTGTTGGGGAAATTTCCTTATAACCCTCTCAACAGTGATCAATGGCATCAATATGAAGAGTTGCAAAGTTAAAATTCAATTTGGAAGGTCGAATTTCATGTTTTAATGGTCGTTTTAGAGTTGGGTGAAGTTTGATGAATTGATAATCGAGATCACATTTGATTTCAATATCAACAACCCAGATTCATCGTGAATATATTTAAAAACTTATAAGGTTTTTCGGAGTTTGGAAAAGTCTAGTAGATCAACGACCATGATTCATTTTCAAACGTTTGTGAAGTGGAGAAGATCGACGGTCTGGAATATTTTTCGGAGGTTGAAAAAAGGGATTCGATCGACAATCAAGATCATCTTATCTTGGAAATCGACGACCCAGATTCATTTTGCTTTTGGTCAAAAATTTACTAAGTATTGGGAGTCAAAGAAAATTCATGAATAAATTAAAACACCAAAAGATAACTTTGAGGGCCTATGGTTGATGATTGGATCAGATGAATGGACAAAGTGGTTGGCTCAGCAAGAGAAATCGTTGGCATCCGATGGTCAAGTTGACCATTTTAGCAAGGTGTTTTCTCAGCAAGAGGAATCATTGATCCCCGATGGTCGATGGTCGAGTCAGCCAATTTGGTGAGGTGTTTGGGTTTCCCAAGGGAAATTGTAGATTATAATGAAGAAAAGAGAAGAATGATGTGTCATTCCATGTCATCATCCACATGTCATGCCTCATCAACCAAGTTAACACCTCAAGGTGATGTGTAATGCCACGTCATCATCCACGTGTCAAGCCACATCAACAATTGCCACATCAGTCAATAAATGGTCAATGGTCAATGATCAAGTCGACCGAATTGGTAAAGTGTTTCATTTATCTCATGGAAATTCATTGATGACTGATGGACAATGATCATGGTTCAGAAATATTTGTGGGCGAAATTTAGTTTCCAAGAGAAACGGTCGGTGGCCAATGGTCGATGATCAGGCTTCAGGGAAATCGATGAACAATTTTGGTTCGCCAAAGGAAAACATCAATCGGCGATCATTGATAGAGTTCATATCAATGGTTGAGATTTCCCCCAATCTCAAAAACAATGGCTCATATTAAAATATTGTTATAATAGTAAAACAATCAATTTTCTATTAAATTTTTTAGATTTTTTAAGGTCTTGAATTTGCGGGGCAATTTTAAGGCCTTAAACAACGTTTTTCAACATGGAAAATGATGAGACAGAGTTTAATAGAAGAAGATACAAGTAGGATCATGTGACTATGAGGAGCCTGCATAGAGAAGTGGAGATTTATAGAGTCGATAATGAAAGGATTATGAAATATCATGAAGAGATACTTCAAAGTTTGAATATGTTGCATATGAAAGTTAATAAAGACTCTGGCACCAAGAAAGAAAATAGTGTTATAAAAGTGACAACATCCAGATCTCATAGCAGAAGGGATGATCACGAGAATGATAAATAGTCAATAAGCATGAGCAAGTGCCATCATTTTCCAAGGAAATCCACTAGAAGAAATCATGCAAGTTCAAGGCCAGGGAGGAGCCCAAGTGTGTCTCATGTCAAGAGGCAAAGGAGAAGGTTTGGGAGAGACATCTTTCAAGGTTAACTCAAGAAAATCAAGCCACCAAATTTCAATGGTGAACATTGGAAGGGAGAAGAGGTCGAGGTTGAGGCCTGACTATTGGAAATGAAGAAATATTTCCAGCTACATGATTACCCCTTAAGGGTAGAAGCTATAATTGAAACCTACCACTTGCAAGGAAAGCAAGCCATGTGGTGGGATCAACTTAAGCAAGTCAATAATCTTGATGAGAAAAGAATCTCATGGAGGCAGTTCAAAGGGTATTTCTAAGAGAAATATTTCTCTGAGCATTATTATGAAAGGAAGATGAAATATTTCTTTGAACTCGAGTTGGGAAGCATGACAATGGATGAATATGAGAAGAGGTTCTTTGAATTGTTGAAGTATATTGACTTCATAAAGGATGAGAAAGTAAAAATCCAAAGGTTTTTGGGTGGGTTACCATCTTTCTACAGTAACAAGATACAATATTATAACCCCGAGACTTTGGAGGAGGCCTTAAGGAGAACAAAGCATCTTTATGAGCAGAAAAGAGGAAGACCAGTTTTACAAAAAAATTGGAATGAAAAATTGAAGGGAAAAAATGATCAAAGGCGGAAAGGCTTTAAGCCACCCTTTTTCAAGAAAATTCTCAAGCAAATCAGCAAGCTCAGTCAACCCAAAATGAGCACAAGACTGCAGATTCATTTGGGAAAATGCCAAGGTAGTAGCATATACAATGTTGGGGATGTGAGGGAAATCACTTATATAGGGATTGCCCTACGAAAAAAAGAAAGAATGAGGATTGTCCACAAAATTCAAGAGGATAAGCGGTTGAACATGGGGAGAAACATACCAAGGATTTATGCATCCTTGGTAAACGGTTGAAGATGTGGGAGGAAACATGCCAAGGATTTATGCATCCTTGGACAACAAGCAAGAAGAATATCAATCCCCCATGATTGAAGTGGAAGGTAAGATTTATAACCAACCCATAGTATATTTTAATTGATTCTAGAGATAGCCATAGTTACATAAACTCTAACATTGTTACAATATTTCACTTGCAAAGGAGTAAGCATAAGAAATCTTGGTTAGTTTAGTTATCCACAAGGGCCAAGAGAAAGATTAATGAGTTGGTTAAAGATTGTCTAATAGACATTAATGGACTCAACATGAAGGTAGATGTGACCATCATACCATTCAGTTCATATGATTGTCTAATTGACATGGATTGGTTGGAAAAACACCATGTTGTCCTAGAATTTTACAACAAGACAATCACATGTATTAATGAAGAAGGGTAGCAAGGAAAGGTTCAAGGCATTTCAATAGTTGTAGTTGTTAGAGAAATGTCAGCTATGTAGTTGAAAAAAAGTTTTATGAAAGGATGTCAGATTTTTGCAGCCCATATGGAAAAGGTGGCCAGAGATAAAGTGGCAAACATTGAAGACCATCCATATTTTGAAGATGTTTTCAGGGAAATCTCAGGATTTCCACCAAAGAGAGATATTGATTTCTCTATTGATTTGGTGCCAAGAGTTTCCCTAGTGTCTAAGACACCTTACAGAATGGGAACACATGAATTGAAAGAGTTGTAGATGTAGCTTGAACTTTTGAAGAAGGGGTATATACACCCAAGTGTGTCACCTTGGTGAGTCTCAGTGATTTTTGTGAAGAAGAAAGATGGAACCTTAAGGTTGTGTATTGATTTCAAACAGTTGAATAAGGTCACCATAAAGAAAAAAAAATAGTGTTTGCCAAGAATTGATGATTTATTTGATCAGCTGAAAGGTGAAAGAATATTTTTCAATATTGAATTGAGATCATGTTATCATCAAGTGAAGATAAAGGAAGAAGATATCATCAAGACAACATTCAGAACAAGATATGGGCATTATGAATTCACAGTAGTGTTATTTGGGCTATCAAATTCCCCAGTTGTTTTCATGTGCTTGATGAATGGAGTGCTCATGGAATACCTAGAAAAGTTTGTAATTATGTTCATGGATGATGTACTCATTTACTCAAATACATAGGGGGAACATGAACAACATTTAAAAATGGTGTTGCAAGTTTTAAGAGAGCATAAATTGTATGCCAAGATAAATAAGTGCATATTTTATCAAAAAATGATTCACTACTTGGGATAGCAGTTGATCCTGAGAAGATAGAGGCCATTAGAGAATGGTCAACGCCAATAAATGTCACTGAGGTCATATCATTCATGGGTCTTGCAAGGTATTACCAAAGATTAATAAAAGGATTCTCAAAGGTTGCAAGCCCAATCACTTATTTGCAAAAGAAGGGAGTGAAATTTGAATGGAATCCCAAGTATGAAGAGAACTTTCAGCAACTGAAAGACATATTGACCAGTGTGTCAATATTGAAAATTGTAGATTCGAATGAAGATTTTGTTGTGTGCATTGATGCATGTAAGGAAGTGCTCAGTGGAGTCCTCACACAAAAGGATCATGTGGTATGCTACGAGTCCTAAAAATTAAAAAGAGCATGAGGAATTATGTTACCCATGATCTGAAATTAGCATACATTAATCATGCATTAAAAATGTGGAGACATTACCTCATGGGGAGGAAATTTGAGCTAAGGATAGACCATTGTGGTCTGAAACATTTGTTTGGACAACCCACATTAAATTACAAACAAACTAGATAACTAGAATTCCTTGGTGAATATGACTTTGAGATAAATCATATCAAAGGCAAAGAGGATCAAGTGGTTGATGCACTCGGAAAGATAGTTCATTAAATGCATATTGCAACCATTAACACGTACATGACTGATCTAGAGATAAAATTATTGCAACAACAAATTCATATCAACATTATTTGAAAATAAAAGACACATTACAACAAGGAAATTTATAGTAGAAATTTAAATATTGTGAGTTGCAAGATGATGAGATACTCACTTATAGAGGAAAAATATATGTGCCAAATTCTATTGAGATGAAAAATACAGTGCTAAGAGAAATGCACAATATGCCATATGTTGGGCATCCAGGATATCAGAAAGAAGTTGCAACTTTAAGAAACCAATACTTTTGGCCATGAATGAAGAAAAAAGTGGCTAATTACATAGCCAGATGTCTAGAGTGCCAGAAGGTGAAGATTGATCATAGACATCCAGTAGGGATATTACAGTCTTTTCCCATTCCAGAATGGAAGTGGGAAGTAGTCACAATGGATTTTATTACTAAGCCTCCCAAAATAGTGAAGCGGCATGATTCCATCATGTTGGTGGTGAATAAATTAACTAAGACAACACATTTTATTCCTATGAAGACAATACATAAAGAAACAAATATTGTAGAAATCTACATGAAAGAAGTTGTTAGGCTACATGGGGTGCCTAAGGAAACAGTTTCAGACAGAGATCCCAAATTTACATCCAATTTTTGTGAAGGTTTTTTCAAAGGATTTAGGACAAATCAAAATCTTAGTACAACATATCACCTAGAGTCGGATGGAAAAACAAGGAGAACTAATAGAATAATTGAATACATGCTCAGAATGTATGTGATGGACCATCTATCAAAGTGAGAAGATTGTATCCACTTAGTGGAATTTGGTTGCAATAATGGGTATCAAGCCTCATTGAAAATGAACCCATTTGAAGCAGGGTATGGAATGAAATGTAACACGCTAGTGAGTTGGGATGATCCAACAGACAGAGTAGTTATTGGGTCAAATTTATTGAAAGAAATGGAAGAGAAAATGGAAAAGATAAAGCGTAATTTAAAGGCTTCCCGGGATAGGAACAAAAGTTATGCAGACAATAACAGAGTTTTGAGAGATTTTAAAGTGGGTGAACATGTGTTCTTAAAAGTGAAGGAGAAGAGAAGTTTTCTAAGATTAGGAAGCTACCCAAAGTTGGTAGCAAGATATTATGGACCTTTTGAAATTCTAGAAAAGATAAGGTCATTTTCATACATGCAGCATTGCCTAAATCCATTAGAGTGCATAATGTATTTCATGTGTCACTATTAAATAAATATATGCATGAACCTAACCACATAATTGATTGGACTGTAATCCAGGTGGAACACGAAGTGGATTTCTGGGTGGAACCAATATGCATCATGCACCAGAAAGTTAAAGTGCTCAAGAACAAGGCCATAGGGTTGGTAAAAGTTCAATGGACGTGCTACGATCTTGAAGATGCTACATGGGAGTATGAAAAAAACATGCAGGAGGAATACCCACAATTTTTTTACAACTTTGAAGAAAGTGGAATATAAGAAAGAAAGACTCAATTTTGAGCAGCTAGAATTCCATAACTGCATTTCATATTCCTATCCAACCTACACTAGTGACCCTGATAAAATATTGGTATAACCTGATGGAATGAGAGCAATGAAGGGGGTACATTCCATGGGTCAACGGGTTGAGGGGAACAAGAGATTTTGGTCTGAACTGATGTTGAAGTTGTAAAATTGCACAATTTTATTTCTCATTATTGTGATGTAAAATTGTATATATATGTATATCGGCATAGTCTGCTTCGAGGAAAATGAACAATTGTAGGGGAGGGGGAATGTAATTTCCCCACTATAATCCCCATTTTAATCAATGCTTAATGTAGATATAATCTGTGGCCATGGCCAAGCGATGTATATGTGAATTGTATTTTGGAATTTTAATAATAAAATGAGATACCAGTTGTTGGGGAATATGGGCATAGATGGGGGTTGAATTAATCCACAAGAGAGGGGAGGGTCTAAGAGTATGTAAAAGAGATGGGTCCAAGGGGGAATTACCCATGTCTATTAATACAACCCGCTTCTTAAAATTACTATTGGTATATGAACCTTCTATTTTGTTGTTGAGTCTTCCCAAAGCCAATCATTGAATGCATGTAAGAGGGTGGGTATGAGGAGTCACGTCCCATATTTATTGGGAGCATGGGGGTTGAGTACAATGAGTTTGGGGAAGATTATAAATCAAACAAGTAATCCAAAGAGAGAAAATGTGTATGGGCGTTTACAACAGTTTTAGACAATCAAGTTTTTGCATGAACAGAGGGTAGAGAGAAGAAAAGATGAGCTTTGGAGCTAGAGCAACCATGGAGGGAAAATTATGGAATATATTTTGAGCAGGAGACTAAAGAGTCGGGTTTTCAGGCTTGAAGAGTAAACTCCTATGTGAGTTGCATTGTAATAAGAAGTGATTGTTGTTGTTTGTTGGTGGTTTTCTTGGCAGTGAGTTCCCTTAAGTTCTCAGCAGATAGAATCCTAGTTACATATGTCAGAGAGACCATGATAAATTAATGGGACACTCGATGAATTGAGAGAAATGAAGGGGTACATTCCTTATGTTGGGCAGGTCGAGAGGAAGAGAGTTGGTGAAAAGTTAGGGTAGTTGTAGGAGAATACCAATGGGTTATGGGATTTCTGAGCTATGAGTGGATAGTGAGAGGCCACCCTTTTTGTGGATTGCTAGCCCCAGCTTGGTGGTGACTTCTTGTTGAAATTTGGAAAAAAAAGTCTATGGTTGGGTGGAACATCCGTCCCAAGCAGCTAGTTGCACAACCGCTTTTAAAAGATAAGTGTTTTATCTTGTTTCTGTGTTGCATTATGAGTTTAATTGGTGTGTATTAACTCTATGTTTGAGACGATTTATATGTTGTTGTGTTGAGTTATTTAAACTGCATTCAAGTCGTTTTTAGCATGTTGTGGATGCATTTAATTATGATATCAGACAATGGTTAAATCTGTGTAATTTGTAGCTGGTAAACTACAGAAATTTAGGATTAGAAATGGCCCGAGCTAGGGAACCTGGAACCCTAGACGCGCGCACAGGCAGCCTCGGCCCTCTCGGCGGCCAGGCTTAGCTTGGCCGGCTCCTCCACCTCCTACTCCAGGTCACTCGCTGACAGCAGTGATTCCTCAGATTAGAGCGGCCCCGTTTTGAAGGTCTGAAGGTCGCTTTCCCTTTTTCGGCGGCCCTGGTGCATATAAAGTCGCGACTCGACATCCTCATACACGCAAGGGCGCGAGGACGTGTCCCAGTTCGGGCTCTCTGCAACGATTAGGGCACCCCCATCCATGGACGCTGGTGGGGGCGCCACCTCTAACCCTCCCCCATTACCAGAACTGGAAGCATTCAGGAAGCTGGTCGCCGCAGCCTCCAAGAGACCGCCGTCAGCAGTGCAGCAGAAATTCGTGAAGAAACTGGACAGCATTCCCAGTGTTGAATTGCCTTTGGAAGAAACTTGCAGAACGGCAGTGAACTTAGCAGACAGGGGACTTATTGGGCAATTTACCGGCCTATGGCCCTCCCCCAAATCCGTAGACGCATGGGTGCAGAGGAACTGGAATCCGCTCATAACAGAAGGAATAAAGAGCCACTTCGTAGGGAAAGGATATTTTGTATTCGTCTTTGACAATNGAAACACGGTGTTGCAGCAGCTGAAATTAAGTGCTGTTACATATGCTGAAACACAGTGCTGGAACAGTTGCTGAAACACAGTTTGTTACATATGCTGAAACACAGTTTTGTCACATATGTTGAAACACAGTTATGTTAAATATGTTGAAACACAGCGTTGGAACAGATGTTGAAACTCAGTGTTGGAAATTATGCTGAAACAGCAATGGATCTTATGCTGAAACAGTGATGCATCACACTTTGTAACTGAAATTGTGGCTCTGCCACCCCTCTAATAAAAACTATAACCGTTTTCGTTAAAAAAAAAAAAACTACAGAAATTTAGTTAGTAGAAGAAAAAAAATTGTTTTTATGTGCTTTCCACGTAGTAATGATCCTCAATTCAACTAAGGGTCATTACAAATAGAACGCAATGGTGTGTTTATATCAATTGGTGGACTACCTAATATATTGGTGGTAATGGGCCATCCATCGAGAGATCCCACTACACCAATGCATTTGATTAACATAAACACATCGCCACCGCAATTTTTATGGAATGTAAACACGACGATGCGCTTTCTCTAACCAACTGCACTGATGCGATACAGTTTCCAGAGCACTTGCATGATGTTTAGCGGTGCATTGTCTAGTATAATGCACCAATGTTATTGTTGGCACTATGGGCACCACTCCATTATACTAATTTATTATATATTAAGCAGTGTGATGTGTTGCTATGAACGCTCTGGTGCTACCGACTTATTGAAGCATTGTTATTTTGTTTAGCAGTGCTTTATGAAGCGTAGAGCACCAAATATGGAGCGTCAAAGGAAATTCCCCACTTTTCCAAATCAATCAATACATGTCCTGGTGCGATTCTGTTAATGGCACCAGTGCATTTGTTCAAATTATTTGCACCGCTGAGTTAAATTCCATATGTTGTATTTTGAGCAGCACACTTGGTTAAATGGAATGCATATGCGCTTCTATGTTCGAAAAGCACGGGCATGTTGTTTACCAAATGTTGTCTTTTATAACGCACCAGATGAGGGGTGTTTAAAAGGACACACTGGTTTAGTATGGAAAAAATTAGACATGCCGTTTGTAGTGCTCACTGTGAAATTAGCACGAGACGCATCATTTCAGGGCAAGCTGAATCAAAATGACGCACTACGTGGAGTTGGAAAAAATTGAAAAAAGTCTTAAATTTCAAGCTAAATTAAAAATTTAAACAGATGAAAATGAAAATGGAAAGGTAATAAACAAATTACTTGACTCTTATGTCCAGAGGAGGCATGGTTCCATCGTTGAGAGGAAATGAAAATTCGTGGTAATTTCCAAAATTTGGAAATGTTTGGAATCTATTGGTGGAGCTATCCAACTTGTCGAGGAGAACCGGAAACAGGGGATCCTTGAAAATAGAGTGAACATCAATGCTTGCTTGAGAGATTGGAAGCATGGGATGAAGTGTCAAAATGAAAATCGTTCTAGTAATTTTTTTTATTTACCCTTCTGCGGCACGCCAGAGAACATTTTTACGCACTAGTTCGTAAGATTCAATGGCACTGATGTGCTTTGATCAGTACTTGTTGTTTTTGTTATAACTTATGACAATGTGTTTGAACATATAAGCACCAGGGATTTATGTTTTAGTTGCACATTGATGCATATGTACCGTAAAGGTGCACAAAAAAAAAAAACTCTGCAAAAACCTTCGATCACCTACAGCTGTTAACAACCTCCTCTATGAACAGTGACGGTGCATTTGAAAATTTAAGCACCGGTGTGGTATGTTTTAGGTGTGCACCAATGCATATGTACTTTAAAGGCGCACTGGTAAAAAAATCTCTGTAAAACCTTCGGCCACCTGCCTCTGCTATAAACAACTAAGGGATAAATTTTTCAAGGAGGTTCCATAAAAACCTTTGTTGGATGGTCTTCTCCTTGTACTGATATGTCCTTACTCCAAAATACTATTCTCCATCTTGGTTGGCCCAACCAACACTTGGGGTGGGATTAGGAGAAAACCACAGACATATCCAGAGGTACAAAATGGATATATGCTTGCATTGAACAAATTGGTACATGAGGAAGAGGAGTGTTCTCAAGTACGAAGCAAATTGAGAAAACACATCAGTGAGCATGGAGTCTTTGGTAGCTTGCATGCAACCAAAGATCGAAACAAGTTGGGTTCTATCGAATGGTCGAACATGTATGGCTCCTCTACCATATATTTTCATAAATTGGCAGTGAAGGTGCTTTCTCAGGTGGTTAACAGCTCTTATGCAGAGAGATGTTGGAACACTTATAGCTTCATCCATAATGTAAAGAGAAACAACTTGAATGCAGACGGGACAAAAAGCTTGGTTTATGTGCATTACAACTTAATTTTGTTGTCCCATTATTATGATGCAATGAAAAATGATTATTCTAAAAGAGATGTGACTTGGGACAACAATCCAGATGAGACTAATTTGGAGGATGGAGTCGTGGTTATAGAGCGCTTGGGAGAAGAACTTTTGGGTGATCACAATGGTAATCATATTCTTGGAGAAGACATGTCAGCCCCATCCACTAGCAGCGTTCCATATGCATCAATTTTTTCTTTATC
The DNA here is from genome assembly GCA_010110895.2 of Picea sitchensis. NCBI lineage: Eukaryota > Viridiplantae > Streptophyta > Pinopsida > Pinales > Pinaceae > Picea > Picea sitchensis. The sequence goes on along the minus strand of SNQJ01S0023819.1, from coordinate 14,111 downwards.
TTCATAGCGTCCATTGTCACGTGTGGGCCATTTAGTTGTTGGTATTGTTCCACGAACACTTCCACCTACTCCTACTCTTCTTCAAATATCACGGGAAAAGAAACTAGGAGTTTCTTGTGGCAAGAGGAAAACCTAGAGCATAGTACTTAGTACTTGCTATTGTATACTTGATCTCTTTTTCTTTTTCCTATTTAGAAGTAGTATCTAGAGCTTAGTACTCTGTCTTGACTCTTTACTCTTTATTATGGATTATTCTTCAAACAATGAAGTTATGAACATTATATGGCAGTTTACTTTTGAAATTTGAACTATTGACTGAATCTTACAACTCTTTGGTAATGAATATGATGCTCTAGAGTCTTTCATTTTGTGGTTGATGTTTTCTGGTACAATCTATTGATGAAATTTTTTTATGATTGATGTTATATGTTTAGTAAATGGTTGATTCTTTAATGATTGTTACTAATCCAATAGTTAAAAGACCTTATATGTATGTTTTCTTGCTTTTTGCAATTGATTTGACATTCTACATGTTTTTTATATGCATGCATCAAAATATATTAAAATATGTATTATATAAAAAAACGCTCCTGAAGCACTCTGTCTCCCTGATTTTTTTGAAAATTGTGCTCCTCACTCCTTGCTTCCAACAACCTTGGTTTGAACCATATAATCATCAAACTAATTGTTATACTACAAATGCATTTTAGTATAATACTCAACATCAATTTTAACTTCACAATGTAAATCATTTGGCATAATTAAATGCTATCCATTAACTAAAATCATCAAATCTAGACATATTGTGTTACTAGGTTTATTGTTTGATATTCTATAAGTTTGATGTAAACCAATGGATAGGTGTAACCTATAAATTACGATGAATTTTTTGGGTCATCAATGTAATACTTGTGTTTTCAAAAAAAATGGGACATTGAATATTGTGAAGTATTAGTGGCAGATTAATAGGTTTAACAGGTTGAAAGAGTTATGTACACAGTGGTATCAAGACTATGAAGTATTAGTGGCAGATTAATAGGTTTAACAAGTTGAAAGAGTTATGTACATAGTGTTATGACAGATTGATAGCACTGCAATATTTGGGTAGGTTTGGCATTTAAAGAAGATCCAATCAAGTTAAGGAGCTAAGCATTGAAAGGAAATATTGACTTTTTATTCAATACATTTAATATTGGTTATGTTTAACAAATATTGTGATAATTGAAATGAAGCAAAGGTGCAGAATACACTTCCTACATTAATCCATGAGAGAATAATGTGCAAAAAAATTGAATATAAGAGTTGCAATAAATAAATTAAACAACAAACCATATAGATATGGTTACAATACATTATGGTCTTTGTGCTCTCAACAAGAGTGTTCGATGGTACACTTTAGGCCTGCACTATGCACTCCACGACTACTCTAGTCATCTATGCCAATACTCTAGCCATCTAGGCCAATACAACAACACGTATGGTCTATACCATGAGGCATCTTACAACGGAATATTCCAAGCCATTAAATAGGCTTCATCATATGTCATGCCATGGGAAAATACCATGGGTTACCCAATACCATGGACCCACAAAGAATGCACTGAAAACCTATCATTAATTGTATCAAGGTTATCCTAACTACTTTATGACCAAGTCAAGATTAACCCAACATTCCCCCCTTTAAAATTGACTTGGGATAAACACCTACTCCCCTAAAATTTTATTGACAAGGTATCCAAGAATACAGCATGCTCTCTATCACCTAAGTCTACATATAGACTTTACACCAATGAACCATCAAACTATTTTGGGTTTTACATTTGGTATAAGAGCAAGACAAACTATGTTGGGTTTTACATTTGGTATAAGAGCAAGACAAACTTGGACTCTCTAGTGAGAGTGGTTTGATGGAAAAAGCATTTATTTTGAAGTTGTGAGTTAATCACATGTAAATGAGCATATGGTTGTAAAACCTATTTGGCATGGATATCCTTGGTTTGATGAATCACTGGTGACCTAGGTGACAAGGGGCATGTTGTATTCCCGATACCAGGTTAATAAATTTTAAGGGGGGTAAGTAGGTATCCCAAGTCAAATTTAAAGGGGAGAATGTTGGGTTAATCTTGACTCAGGATTGTTGAAAGAGTGCTAGGGTTCGGTGCGAGTGCTAGGGTTCGGTGCTGGTGCGAGTGCAGAGTGGTTCCATGGCGGCGCCAGGGGGCGGGGTGGCCGCCCCCCCTCCCTCAAAGACGGTCGAGGATGCCTTCTGCAGGCTTGTCAACAGCAGAGGGAAGAAGTCTTCCCCTCCCGTGATTCCGAAATTCATTAAGAAGTTGGAGGAAATTCCGGAAATCATTTTACCCGAAGAGAATCCAATGAAAATTTCTCTGGCTCTGGCCCAAAAAGGGCTCGTGGGTCAGTTCATGGGCCTTTGGCCGTCTACCAAAACTACGGACGATTGGATCCAACGGAATTGGAGACCAAATCTGGAACACGGCGTTACCTGCTACCCGGTTGGAAGAGGGTTCTTTGTGTTCGAGTTCATCTCAGAAGAAGATCGGGATTTAATTTTCAGGAACGGCCCCTATTTTATGGGGACGCAGGGGCTATATTCGAACAAATGGACACCCGATTTTGATCCATTGGTGGATACGCCTAAGGAAGTGTCGGTGTGGGTCAGATTACCAAACCTTCCGATGCACTGTTGGGATTTTGAATCATTGCAAAGGATAGGGAACGGAGTTGGCAAGTTCATTGACAGAGCTGACAACAAAGGACAGTACACATGCGCCAGAATCTGTGTGGAAGTCGATCTGGAAGCAGGGCTCCCTGAAGCAGTAAATCTAACGGTTGGGTCTTGGACTCATTATCAGAAACTTGACTATGAGCATCTGCCATTCAAGTGTAGGAATTGGCAGGAGCATGGACACTTCCAAAAAAACTACCCCAAAATGCAAACCAATGGGAAAGAGGACGCAGAAGGCTGGCAGAAAGTGAAGAGAGGGAAAAACTCATACAATGCTAAAAGCAAGGACAGAAGGAACCAGGGACCACCAAAGGACGGTAATCCATCACAAAACGCCCAAGAAGCCCCAAAAGAGCAGCAAACCCCCACAAAAGAACTAGAAGCAGAGAAAATACAAATGCCTTTGGCCCCAGTTGAACCAACCTCGCCCACCAAGAGTTCCAGTCCGAATAAGGAGAATATCAGCTTGAATATGAATACAGATGTGGAAAATCCGGAAGAGGAAGATACAGAAGTAAGCAGCCCGAAAGGAACACCTGATCAGCCAAAGAGGGGAAGGAAGACTGAGAAGAAAATAAGGGAAGAGCAATCCTACAAGGAAGTGGCTCAAGGCACACAGTACACAATACTAGAGATGGTGAATACCAGATCGGGGGCGAAACTGGGGAAGACACCGAAAGGTGGACCCCCTCTCCATCCAAGCAAATAATGCAATACGTCTCCTGAAATTGCAGAGGACTTGGAAGCAAACTGAAAGAAGAAGCCTTGAGGGATTTAGTAAGGCTTGTGAGACCAGAAGTCCTCTTAATCCAAGAGACGAAAATGGAGGAGGAAGAACTCCTAAGGGTAAGCAACACATTCTGGAAGAAAGGCCCTGGAAGGGCAGTAAGCGCTAGAGGAGCCTCGGGGGGGTTGGCAACACTCTGGGATTCCGCAAAACTCGAGCTAGTTGAAGAAGCAAGAACCACCCATTGGTTATTTACCAAGCTCTACCATAAAGGCTCTGGACATCTGGTAACTCTATTTAACCTGTATGTCCCTGTTTCAGTTAATGAGAAGAAAGAATGCTGGGATTCTTTAAAATCGTTTCTTAATAGGCAAAACACCGAGAATCTAGTCGTGGCAGGTGATCTAAACGTCACCCTTTCGCTGGCTGAGAAGAAAGGGGGTTCTATTGTCCGGGACCCCGCTAGAGAATGGGTAGAAGACCTGATGTCGGATTGGGAGTTGGAAGATATTCCTCCAACCAACGGGAAATTTACATGGTCCAACAAAAGATTAGGACCAGGTCACATAGCAGCCAGGCTGGACCGCTTCCTTATCCAATCCTCCTTCCTTACCATTGGACTGATGGCAACCTCCAAGATTCTCCCTCATTACACCTCTGACCACAAACCCATATCCCTATCCCTTCTTCCTGGTTATGTTCTAGGCCCCATTCCGTTTAGATTCATCCCAATTTGGACAGGTCAAGACGACTTCCTCAACCTAGTTCAAAACTCCTGGAATGTTCCTATCACTGGCTCCCCCTTCTTCGTGTGGGAAGAGAAGCTTAGAAGACTCAAAATTAATCTAAAAATGTGGGCCAAAAAGCTAGGCTCACCTTTGGACGAAAGGAAAAGATTGCAGAAAACCTTGGAAATACATCAATCGGTTATGGAAGAAGCCCAAGTCACCCAGGAACTCCTTAACCGGGAATCAGAAATTCAAAGTAAGTATCATAAAAGTTGTAGGGAAGAAGAAATCTATTGGAGAATCAAATCAAGGGCGCTATGGCTTCAAGATGGAGACAAGAACACAGCCTTCTTCCACAATCAAACTCAAGCAAGGATAAACTTCAACTCCATCAGTGAGATTCAATGGCACGACCAAGTCTTCAAGGATTCCCAAAGCATAAAGGAGGCGGCTCATTCCCACTTCAAAAATATTTACTCAGCTCCCGATATGGAGGTCTTGGATTCGAATTCCTATCCGTTATCAGAAGTTCCAGCTCTGGTCACTAAAGAAGAGAATTGGACGTTGAACAGCCCTGTCAGTGTTAACGAAATCAGGAAAGTTGTTTTCAGTATGAATCCAGATAAGGCCCCTGGACCGAACGGTTTCTCAGCTCGCTTCTATATTCTCTGTTGGGATATCATCAAAAAGGATTTATGCAGAATGGTCACGAAATCCCAGAACTGTAACAAGTTAGGCGGCAGCACAAACTCTTTGTTCTTAGCCCTCATTCCAAAAGAAAAAGGGGCTAAAAGCTTCAACAGATTCAGACCGATATCCCTATGTAACACGGGTTACAAAATCATCACCAAAATAATGGCTAACAGGCTCAAAAGAATTCTGCCAAAATTGATTCCGGAAAATCAAGGAGGGTTTGTAAAAGGGAGACAAATTCTAGATAACATTATATTAGTTCAAGAAGCCATCCATACCAGCTGCAAAAAAAAAGAGAAGGGCATGGTAGTCAAGCTGGATCTAGCCAATGCTTTCGACAGGGTCAAACATGACTTTTTGTTTGCAGTCATGAGAAATTTTGGGTTTAATCAGAAGTTCATCGGGTGGGTTAAGGCTTGTATCACAGCACTCTAGATCGCTCCTCTAATAAATGGTCGTCCTGCCAAGTTTTTTCAGGCTTCAAGAGGGCTAAGGCAAGGATGCCCGCTCTCCCCTGTGCTCTATGTCTTACAAGCCTCGGTGCTAAGTTTCCAACTGCAGAGCTGTCTTCAAAACAGAACCCTACCAGGGATTAGAGTAGTCCCTTCAATCAAGGAGGTTATCCACGCTCAGTTCACAGATGATACCCTCTTATTGGGTGATGTCAACCTCAAGACAGCAAGGAATTTCAAATTAGAGCTCGACCTCTACAAAGCCTGCTCGGGCAGCGAAATAAATTACCATAAGAGTAAGATTTCCGGCTGGAACTGTAACCCTCGTGAACTGTTGCAAATAGGACGTATCCTTGAGATGGAAGGCATAACAACCTGGGACAACTTTATATATCTGGGGATCCCAATCTTCAAAGCCCAAGCTAAGGTTGTGCACTAGCTGCTCATGGTGGATAAACTCAAAAACAAGATTCAAGCGTGGGGAGCAAATTGGCTAAACAAAGCAGGTAAAGTGGTGATGATGAACTCGGTCATTACCAGTCTACCTATTTATCAGTGTTCGGTGTTTCTCACCCCCAAAACTATAACAAATAAAGTCGATGAATTGCTCCGGAGATTTCTGTGGGGAGGCAAGAATTGTGAGAGGAAACTCCACTTAGTTAAATGGGACAAGGTCAAGAAGCCAAAATTGGAAGGGGGTCTTAGTGTAAGAGATGTGGTTGTACATAACCTTGCTATGGGAGGTAAGCTGCTTTGGAGAATGATTACCGGGAAAAGAACCTGGAGTAAGCAAATACTCAGGAAAAAATATTTCACAGGCGATAGGGAACAATGTCTAGAGAGACCTGCAAAAGTGCAGAATGGCTCCCCGATCTTCAACTTGTACCAGAGAGCCCTGCCTTTCTTTCAGCCAAATCTCACCTGGATCCCGGGAAACGGATCAAAAATTCGGATCTGGGAGGACTCCATTCTTGGAGATCAACCCCTCACAGGGTTAAGAGAAACAAGGAATATCGGTGATTGGCTCTTGGCCAACAATTGTAGAACGCTTTAGGACATCTCCCTCTGGAAGAATGATGACAAACAATCCTGGAAAGGCTGGAATTTAGGGAGCTATCCGGAAGAGTTCCAAGAAGAAGCAGCGCTTCTACTAGACTTCCTTCAAGGGAAGTCGCCAATTAGTGCCAGGTCCAAAGATAAGCGAGGTTGGGGCTCAGATTCAGGGTTATACACAGCAGCAGCGGGCTATAAGGCAGTTCTTGTCGTCCCATGGGCCCCTCCTAATCCAGGTCTGTGGAAAGCACTTTGGAATTTTCCCTCAATTCCCAAAGTTGACCTCTTTGCTTGGACCCTGATCCACAACAACATTTTAACCTTTGATAATCTTAAGAGGAAAGGTTGGGAAGGGCCTTCTCGCTGTCCCCTGTGTACCCAGGAAGAAGAAACCACTGCGCACCTCCTTTTCACTTGTGAGTTCTCCAAAGAAGCTTGGGGCCTCCTAACAGGTTCAGCCTCCTCTAACCTTCCAACCTCGGCCTCGGAGCTTCTAAGTAGCTGGATGTATTTATCCTCGTTTGATCTGAGCAAGAAGAACCTTCTCAAAACTGTCTGGATGTGGATCCCCAAATTCCTAAGCTAGAAGATTTGGTTGGAGAGGAATAACAGAGTTTTCAAAGGTGAAAGAAGACTACCATCCCAGGTGGCTATTAAAGCCAGGACCATGATTTCAGAAGCTTTAAATGTGAAGACCGTTATCCAGAACTCGACACCCCTCTCGGAGGAAGAAGGAAGGTGGCTCAAGGAATTCAGCCAAGCCCAACCTGACACCAAACGAATCAAACCTCTGCAAAAAAGGAACTGGGAGATAAGGATGGAAGAACAGGAATTTCTGAAGTGGAGATCGTCGCTCGACGAGTGGTGTCTCTTTTTCGATGGGGCCTCCAAGGGAAACCCCGGTCAGGCAGGGGGAGGGGGAATAATCCTCGAACCCTCTGGAAAAATTCACTGGTCTTATGCATGGGGCTTAAGCTATGCCTCTAATAACAAAGCGGAATTCCTAGCTCTTTGGCAAGGTCTCATTCAGGTGTTAAAAATGGGAATCCAGAAAATCATGACTTTTGGAGACTCAAAACAGGTAGTTGATGCGTTGAACTCTAAAAAGATCCCTAAGAATATAAATGTGGCTCAATTGTACAAGAAAACTCTCCTACTTCTGGCACAGCTCAGGGAATATAAATTTTATCATGTGCTAAGATTTCTGAACAGACAGGCCGATAAGGAAGCAAATTGCGGTACCCTTCTAAGTAAAGACCATCTGAAGGTCAATGGAGAAGCATCCCATCATACCATTCCCTAAGCCTATAGACAATCGCGACATGGCTCTTCATGTGGGCAAGGCGACTGTCCGGAAGGACACCAGATCCAACAAAGCTCCGGTGGGATGGGCGAAATCTCAGAACAGAGATTCGAAGTCAGGCCCAATCCGAGGGGGATCACGAGACGGGGAAGGCGATTTAGTTTTTAAGGGGCGCCCTCTCGGTGCAAACCCTCATCCCTGAAGACAGACGCGCGATCTCACAGTGCATAAGGGAAAACAAGAATCTCAGAAGCAGAAGTTATGGAGTCGGCCTCCAAGCCATCTCTCACTCCGAAGGAACGAATTGAGTTGATCAGAGCAGAGCTGGAAAGCATCAGAGCGTCCACGAACCAGAGAAAATGGGAAATGCTTAATATGGAAATGCAGGAAATAAGGGAGGATCTAACAGAAGAAATTCAGACGGGGCTGAAGGATGCGGCCAACCTTATGGGCAACCTGGGGAAGCACCTCTGCAAACTGGAGCAACAAGTTGAAGAGCTCACTAAGGCATTAAGCAAGATATCGGAAGCGACTGCAGAGGCAGCCTCCAAAGTCGGGTAAGGAAGTCTCTCGGTGGAGGGCTTGGACCGCTCGCCCCCAGGGTTTTGAGGAACTCCATCAGGTTTTATTGTACCGTTAGCTAGTAGTTTAAGCTCTCAGTAGTTGGGGATTCATCGGCATTTAAATTCTGGTTTGTAGTAAGGATATGCACACAGGATAGAAGATGGTAACAGAGCAGCCGCTCTGATTTTGAATTGTAAGGGTTGGCAGCCCCCTCTGCCACTTATTAATTAAAGCTTCATAACCGTTTCTGTTAAAAAAAAAAAAAANACTCAGTCATAGAGTAATTAGGATATCCTTGATACAATCAATGATGGGTTTAATATTCATGGTTTATGGGCCCATGGTATTGGGTAATCATGGTAGTTGTCCATGATATTAACATGTGATGAAGCCTATTTAAAAGTTTGAATAACTCCATTGTAAAATGCCTTGAGTGCCATATTTTTTGGCTAGATTAACCAAGATGAATAAAGATATATCTTTGAAAGTTGGCTTTTCTAATAAAACATTTTCAAGATAAAAACCTCTTAGACATTTTATGATTGTTAATGGTACTTCTCTCACTATGTTTATTTTTATAGACATGTATAATGCACACATCGAATCATGTAGAGAATGCTAGCAAGGAAGATAACGAAAACGATACTAACATTAGAAAGTTAGCAAGGGAAGATTATGTGAGTTATAGTTGCAACCTAAGAGCAGAGTTGATTGCCAAACATTGAGTGAACCCTAGACTTACTATGGTTTATGTGTGTGCCCAAGTAATGTAGAACACGACACAGTTTTGACTCATCCTGGTTTGAGTTTGACGCATCACGATTTTGCTCCATGAGAGGGTTTTCAAATGATTCTCCAGAGGGAAAATATATTTAATGATATATTTTTAATTATAATAAAATATATAAATGGAAGAAGATGAAGTTATTTAATGATATATTTTTAATTATAATAAAATATATCTTATGTTAGAATTTCAAAACTAAACAGTTCCGTAAATTTAACAGTTTTGAAAATTCCAATGTCAATTTGGATAACTTTAATAAAAATGTTGACAGTTTTGACAATTCAAATGTCAATTTGGATCATTTTAATAAAAAATATTGTCAATTTTGACATAGTTTAACTGTATTTAATAGTCAACTTCCATCACATCACGTGCATTGGTTGGGGAAGAAGGTGGAATCTCTTAATGTTGGTGTCACATCACAATGTAATGAGTGCCAAAGATACGTATCTACGTTGGAATTTAATTTTATGAAAGAAAATTACTAAGTTAGTGGCTTGCTTAGGCCTCGTTACATTGTTGTGTAAGGTTGTAACTCTAAATCCTTTTTCAAGTTTTTAGTTTTTAATTTGATGATTTTGTTAGTGTTGGGATAACAAGGATAGAAAAATAACATCGAAAATAAGTATTGATTAACATTAAAATTGTAGAATATTTAAAAAATTGGAATACTAATCCATTATATGTAATGGAATTGGTGTTGTTTAACAGTTTAATATTTTTGTCTTTTTTGTTGCTGGGTATTAATCTGCACGAAATCACAATTTTTTGTTGTTTAAATTGTATTTTTGAATGAAGAAATGGATTCAGAGTGTTGAAAAATCATTGGCACACTCAGATTATATAGAATTAACCACTCAAATTTGCAGATACAACAATTTCTGGTCACATATTGAATAAATATCCCCTGAAAATATCCCTAAAAAAGTAAAAACTCAAATCTGCAGATACAACAATTCCTGATCACATTTTGAGCAAACATCCCAGGAAAATATCCCAAAAATTGTCAAAACTTAGAACTTTAAACAAAGGCAATATAATTTATTTACTAATTATCATGGGTGGAGATATGAAGGCAAGTGTAAGGTGACTTGGTGCCCACTTGTTACAATTATGTTGGGCAGAGTGAATTTTGTTTTATTAATTATAATAATAATAATAATTTATTTTTAAGGTCAAGGGCCATGCTAGACACCAAATTGGCACCAAATCGGTGTATGAGACCCCCTTGTTTGTGAGACAAGGGACCCCTTCGCCCAACGATTTTATACTGGTAAAATCTACAAAAGTATACATACCCTACCCCCTCTCGATTTGAACTTGTAATCTCTTAAGAAAAAACACATGTATATTTAAGTAAAGTTCAAAGAATAGAGGTACATCAAACCCAGATGTTCGCGACGAACCCAGATGTTCGCGACTTTCAGGATGCCCATAAGCTGTCCATGTTAGCGGGGACAAAAAAAATAAAAATACAAGTGGCCCGCACCCGCACCTACTTTCCTGATGTGCAAACCTACACGCCGACCATCATAGTGATTGTCTGCTCATCACACATTTGCTTTTCTTCTCATACCCACTATATCATCTCCTTCCGGCCGTGAAGAGCACCTGCAGTCGCCATTTTCTCTTTCTGTCTCATGGATTCCCTGCTTTATCTGGACATGGAGGACCGAGAAGCGACACAACTTACTTCTGATATGGAAGAAGACGGCACTATTGAAATCGCCTCTGTCCAGATCTGCATTTTCTCTTCTAAAAATGATGTGCGCTCGAATTGGTGGCGGTTAAATCATTAACCCCATATCTCAAGCCTTTTGATCTTCGTTGGATGGGCACAGGTCGGATTTATGGTCAACCCCTGCCAGTTCAGAAAGAGAAAGACGGATAATGTGACGAAATATCCAACCGGCTTGGATGAAAAGGAAAAAGATTTTCAAAGGACAATACTGTCGTATCAGTGAAGCTGGAGTGGAGATTATGATACCCTCACAACCTCCTGAGTGGCGGAATCGT
>SNQJ01S0023818.1:146051-156545 GCA_010110895.2 Picea sitchensis | reverse complement strand
AACACACATACCTTATTCAACCCATCCAGATTTAAACTTGTGGAATCAAGACCCCTTCTTACTAGAGATTCATTTAACATATCTCCAAGCTAAAATTAATGACAATAACAACTCGATTATTTCTATAGATACATTGATATCTAAATATAAAATTATAAGTAAACTATCCTAAAATGCATCAAAAATTTACTAACTAGAACACATACCAATCTGCGGTTCGGGTCATCATTCTGAATTACCTTCTTCCAACCATCCCAGAAATTTTTTTCATTCTCTAAAACATCTTCTACTGACATGGTATCTAACTCTGCATCTGTTTTATAAATATATATGGCCCGAGAATTGGCTTTCACTCATTGACGATTCATGCCAACATCAACACCATAAAAAATCACTTCAAAATTTTCCCCGATTGTATTCCTGGCCTCTTTGCCAACCTCTGATGTAGCATGCAACTCTGAATGTGAAGAAAATTCCCCTGTTGGGAAAGGTACTAAAGGTTGTGGAGGCCTCGACAATGTTGCATTTCGATATTCCCCTTTGCGATCATATGTCTGTCATTTACCAGTCCCATAATATTTGGACGGTAGACTAGTATAATTAGGGTGCATGTGCAAGACAAACTCTACAAAAAAGTGTCTTGCAAAATAGTGTGGAACCTTATCATTCCACGCAAATTTCCTATATGCCGCCAAAAATATGTTATAGAGATGTCCTGCAATGTCAGGGTGCTTAAAATATTTCACCTTCAACATCTTCCGCTTTGGCCTCTATTTGAAATTGAACATCGAAATGGCGTCTTCTTTTGAAACTCTATTGTTTAATGCCTCCCATTTATCAGGGTCCATCACCTATGACTTTCAACACCTAATTAGATTGACAAAACTTTCAGTGGTTGGCCCCATCTTATGATATATATCCATAAAGTTTTTGAATCAATGCAAAACAATTTGGAATCTATGTTTACTCTCCCGAGGGAGTTCGAAGACCACCAAATCATTTTCCAACCTTCTTTTAACACCTGATCATCACTCAAGCGCCATTTCTTCAGTAATACCTTCCCAGGGAAGTTCATCACCAATATACGAAGGATAGGTGGACATAGACGTGTAATTTTCTATTTCTTGATAACACAACCTCCTAAATCCACCTTCACCATCTTCACCAACATTTGAACCTTTGTGAAAATCACTCTCTCTTTCAATTTCGTCCCTTGCTCTAAATTCATTATCTACACACACATTTGAAAATAATTACAACATTTAACTTCACATAAATTTAAATACACAAAAATACAACAACAATAAAAAAATCAAAGAAAATTACTAGAAATACTCTCTTGTCCTGAGGTATTCCCTACATTCTCAGGTGTAGAAGTATCAATGTGCAAACTATATAAGAAGGTTGCATCCATAGCACTTGATTGAGCACATTCTACAGTTAATCTATTCACAGACTTGTTTGAAAATCTTCTCTGACAAGATTTTTGTTGGTCACTTGGAGTCTCAGTCGAAGAAGGAGTTCTGTTTCTTCCTTCTTAGGAGAACCTAGAGCATTTGCGAGGAATGTTTGGAGAATCCTGTGTTGACATCTCTCCTGAATATCTATCCACAATGTAGATTTTATCAATAAAAATGCAAATATGTACCCAAGTTCAATCAATTAAAAACATAGAGAGAAATCAAAGTTTTAATCAATCAAGCCACAGAGGTAGATGCAAAGACTAAACATTCAACCATGAATCAATCAACTCAAAGAAAAGTAGGGCATAGACAACACGACAAATTCTTATCCTTCACTCATCATTGATGCATAGAAAAGCAGGGCATTTGAATCTATAGGTCTTTAAACATCAAAGCGACGACTATCGATATGGCTCCTGGCAAACTTCTCAGGCACAGACTGATGACTAAAGGGATAAGGGATAGAAGATAAAACCACAATATTTTCATAATAATCAATAAAACCCACACATAGAAGTCATTGAAATCAGAAGTTGGGTTCGCCAAGGGAAATCAATTCATAAAAACAACAGGCAAGGGGATTGCAAATACAAGTTAACAATTTATTAATGGTAGGAATGAGAAACTTATTTTTAAGCGCAATTTATTAAATTCCCTATAGTCTAGGACCATCCTTCGAGACTTATCCTTATTTTTTACTAAGAACACTAGAGAAGAGAATACATTATTGTTGAGATGCATGATTTCAACTTCTAACATGTCTTTATCCATTTACTTTGTCCCACTCTTTTGAGAATATAGAAAGAAATAAAGTCTAACATTGAGTGGATAACTACCCAAAATTAACTCAATAACATGTGCATAATCTTTGAACATGGTTCAATCCACTAAGACCACATATATATTCCTTATAACATTTCTTTAAGATTCATTAAAAGTTCCCTATGGTTGGATCCACTAAAAAAGCATATTAGAACATTTCTTTAATATTCCTTAAAAGTTCCCTATGGTTGGATCCACTAAGACCACATATAATGCAATGCATTAGAATCCACAAAACAAAGAGATTAATCTTCATAACCTCACACACCCACTAATAACATCAACATGGGATGGGTATGAGGGTTGTTTGTATTCCTAATATAAATTAAGATGAGGTGGATCAAATGTAATATTTGCGAGGCTTAGTTGGAGTTAGAAATATAGATAAAATATAGTCATATAAGGTGGAAATTCACGTTGATTGAGAGCAATCATGACAATAATTTCAATTGTAAGTGCATCATAACCTATTGTAAACATAGTAATGTGAGTTTTAATGGGATATATATTAAGAAGAATATGATTTTGAGTGATTCTTAATTGTCACAAAATTTATGGTGGTAATGAAGCCTATTTCTACAAATAGTAATGTGAGTTTTAATGGTGTATATATTTTGAAGAAGATGCAATTGAGTGAGTCTTAATTGTCACAAAATTAATGTTTCCAAATGGTAATGTCTATATATATCCACACTCCCCTCGCGTTGTGGGATGGTAATGTTATCCACACTCCCCTAGATGTGTGATGACTAATACTAGTTGTCTACTAGAGATTCTAGGTCAAAAGGTTTGTTTCTTTCACATTTCGATTATATCTAGAGTTAGATCAATATAGTCAAAACTCCAACATATTTCAACGAAGGAAAGGATGGGAGATGTGAAATGGAATTAAGGGTTTAAAGGGACCTGGGTGATTCTAAGTCAATTGAGGATCACATTTGGGATTCGATATGCCATTCCTTGTTTCCTCACATAGTTCCTACCATGTTTAAATTATAATAGTTCAATTTTAAAGATGGATGAATGTTGAATTATTATTATTTATTTAATGAGGATTATTTGAGGTTTGATTTAATTTATTAATTTGTATGCATGATTAGTTGTGAACATTTTAAAAATATGCATTATGAACATCGCTTGTTATTATCGTCTATGTGTGAAATATGTGTGTGGTAGCTATGCCTACATATACAACACATACAATATTATGGTTCAATAACCACATTAGTTACTAATGTCTAGGTTATTAATGAATTAATTGATAAGTTGTCAATTTGAAGTTATATTATACGAATATAAATATCATCAATAAGATAAACATTCAATAATTTTGGTCAATATGTGTGAAGTAATAAATGAGCATAATAATTAGTTCCCATATAAAAATCTTTTATTTATATATTATACTTTATTATCCAAAATGAACTATTCGTTATAATTATTCCTTTAGTCAAAGGGTCACTACAATTGGAAAACACCACCAAAGTGGGAGACTAGTTCCTTTTTGACCAATTTACTATGATAAGAGTCTATGGTTTGGAAAAGAAGCCATATGAAAAGTGAGTGTTGAATTTGGTTTTTCTAGAGACTGAAAAACGATAAATTCATCCAGTTATTGACTAAAAAGCCAATCATATTAAATTAAATATTGATCGGATGAATTTCAAGGAAAAACCAAATCTACACAAGTAGGCGCAAAGACTAAACATTAAGACATGAATCAATCAATTCATGGATAAATAAGGGATAGATAACAGAGCAAATTCTTTTCCTTCACTCATCATCCATGCACAAAAAAGTAGGGCATTTGAATCTATAGATATTTAAACACCGAAGTGACGATCGTCGATTCAGCTCCTAGCTGACTTCTCAGGCACAGATGGATGACTAAAGGGATAAGGTACAAAAGATAAAAACACAATATTTTCATACTAATCAATAAAACCCACACAGAGAAGTCATTGAAATAAGAAGTTGGGTTCACCAAGAGAATGTCATTCAACTCAGAGGCGTATCATTTACAATGCAAAGTTTATCAATACAAATGTAGACATGTACTGAATTTCAAGCAATTAAAAATGCAGAGATAAATCAATTTTTAAATCATTTAAGTTGCAAAGGTACTCGCTCATAAGAAGGCACAAAGACTAAACATTCAACCATGAATCAATCAACTCAAAGATACGTAAGGGATAGACAACATGGAAAATTATTATCCTTCACTCATCATCCATGCACAGAAAAGCAGGGCATTTGAATCTATAGGTATTTAAACACCGAAGTGATGACCATTGGTTCGGCTCCTTTTCGACTACTCAGGCACGGACTGATGACTAAAGGGATAAGGAAAAAAAGATAAAAAACAATATTTTCATAATAATCAATGAAACCCACATAGAGAAGTCATTGAAATTAGAAGTTGGGTTCACCAAGGGACTGTCATTCAACTCAAAGGTTTATCATTCACAATGCAGAGTTTATCAATAAAAATGAAGAGATGTACCCAAGTTCAAGCAATTAAAAACACAAAGATAAATTGAATTTTTAATCAATCAAGTGATGCAGGAGCATCCACACCTCATCAAGCGAGCCAGCGCATGGAGCAAAGAAGACAGTTGGACAGCGCCAGCACCAAAATTTTGAAACACCTTGATGTGGTTGCACCAAGCATTAAAGAGTTAATGTAATGAAGCAAACTTGTATTGTATTATAGATAAGGAGGCATTTATTAGTTTTAATGTTGTTAGATAGGAATTTATTGTAGAAGTAATAGCTACAGATTTCGAGAGGGAAAACGGAATATAGGCACCCTCCTTTGTACATTGTATCATCATTCATTCAGATCATCAAGCATTAGCATTGAGAGAAAGAAGAGCAGAGCAGAGAACTTGTGAAGAATCCCCATGTACAAATATTGAATTAATAGGAAAGCTTTGATTCAATTCCATGGCTGTGATTATTCTCTATGTGTTGTTGATATTATGCTGTTGCATATTTGCTTCTTGTTATGATTTTGTTTTATATGCTGTGTATGTGAGTTCATGGTAGATTTGAGATCTGTGAATGGCATGAGAATGAGTTTCAATTGTTTCTCTGTTTGAGCCAAGAGATTCCTGCATAGAGTGCAGTTAAATTCCTCCGCAAGAGTGCGTTGAGAGGGCTCAGCAGTTAAGCTCCCATTCTCGTTCATCTGCCCAGAAGTTGAATTGGGTTGTCCGAGCCGTGCGGGAGAAGCGCAGGCCGAGGTTGAACTCTCAACAGTTGGTCTGAGAAAAGGAAGGTAGCGACTGTTGTTGCTATAGACACACGGAGTCTGGAAGACTCAACACTTCGAGAGTTGTTGAGGTCATTAAGCTAAGGAGGGATAGTTCCGTTTTGAACATTGCGAGAACAGACCCAGGCAAGGTTCAACCCGGGAGAAGCTTGAGCACAGGAAGACCCCAAGGGTCGTCGTGTATCGGCATATCGGGGTTTGTGGGAGCAGAGTTTCATACTCTTTAGAATCGCGAATAGCGATTCCTCGATTTGATCAAAGCCGTCAATAGTCAGGGTGACAGGTATCGCGTGATCCCATCATATCAGGGTTCGGTGTTCAGAGTTTTCGACAACAAGTAAAAACTCGCCTCGTGGATTCGCGATCCGCGAAATCTCGAAGTGAAGTGGCTGCGTGGGACCCGAAGGTGCTAGTGGAGTACACGTGGTGTAATATCGGGGAATCGACACCTCGGGAATCGGGGATTGTCGATTTGAGTTGTTGACATTGTGGATAGCGATTTCCCGATAGGGAAATCCCTGATGAAAAGAAGCGTTGACCTGTTGACCATCGACATTCAGGGTTCGGAGTTTCGAGTTGTGCGAGAACGTGTACCCAGGGTTCGCGATACTGCGAAGCCCGATTTTCCGAAGTGACTGCCGTGAAGACAAAGAAGTGTCCTGTGGGTGACAAGAAGTCCCGATACGGGATTCAAAGGGTATTACAACTCTTTGGGGGAGGAAGAAGAAGGTGCCGGTGAGAGCAGGTTGTCGCCGAGGGCAGCTTGCGTCAGAGTGGTATCAGAGCAGGAGAAGAGTTCTCTTTGTGCAGGTAGCAGGGAGAAAGAAAGGATTACGCCATGCCACCCAGAAGAGAGAGGCAGTCACCTGATCTTGAGGACAGGGATGCATGAAGGAGAGGTAGGCCGGCAGGAAACCCAGAGATGGAACGACAGATACGAGATCTCAGGGCGAGACTCGAAGAGATGGAGACCAACCAAAGGCGTGGAGCTGGCGCAGGGGAGTTCAGCGATTCCGAAGTTGAAGAGGAGGCTGGACACGACGTAGAGGAGGTCTCAGCAGAAGATGCATCAACAGAGAGGTTGATCAGAGCTATCGCCAGGATGAGCTCAAAGACCAAAATGGACATTCCCGTCTATGAGGGAAGTTTAAATGCAGAGGAGTTGCTGGATTGGATCCGAGCTCTTGACACCTACTTCGATTATGAGGATATCGAAGAGGACAAAAAGGTAAGGCATGTTGTTACAAAGTTGAAAGGACATGCATCCTTATGGTGGGATGAATTGCAGGCTGATAGGCGCTGCAAAGGAAAATAGAAGATCAAAAGCTTGGATCGGATGATCGCGAAGATGAAAGAGAAATTCATCCCGAGAGATTACCAGATCACTCTGTTCAGGCGAATGCAGAACCTGAGACAGAAAATGATGATGGTGAAGGAGTACACCGAAGAATTTTACAGCCTCAACATTCGAGCTGGTCATCGGGAAAGTGATGACGAAAAGGTGGCAAGATACCTGAATGGATTAAGGTATGACATTCAGGATGAATTGAGCATGGTCACCATCCGAACAGTTGAGGATACGTACCAGATGGCTCTGAAAGCCGAAGAGAAGCTGAGCCGCAAGCAGGGACAGTGAGGGTGAGGCAGAAGCCAGCCCAGAGGCAAAGCGGTTGCCCAGGAAAGAATTCAGAAGCCCAAGGGGGATTGGAAGAAACCTCAGGGTAAGNCCGAAGAATTTTACAGCCTCAACATTCGAGCTGGTCATCGGGAAAGTGATGACGAAAAGGTGGCAAGATACCTGAATGGATTAAGGTATGACATTCAGGATGAATTGAGCATGGTCACCATCCGAATAGTTGAGGATACGTACCAGATGGCTCTGAAAGCCGAAGAGAAGCTGAGCCGCAAGCAAGGACAGCGAGGGTGAGGCAGAAGCCAGCCCAGAGGCAAAGCGGTTGCCCAGGAAAGAATTCAGAAGCCCAAGGGGGATTGGAAGAAACCTCAGGGTAAGTTGGAGAGAGGTGGAACCTCACAGTAGAGGCAACCACAAACTGAACAGAGGCAACAATATGCTGAGTCGAGGAGGCAGCATGCAGAGCAGGGTGGCGGATATGCTGACGCCAACGTAATTCCTCGTACCCGAGGTAGAGGAAGAGGCTGTGGAGGAATCATCACATGTTTTACATGTGGAAAAGACGGACATAAAGCCGTGGATTGTCCAGATAGGAAAATGTATAGAAGTGAAGCCCACATCATTGAGGTGCAGAGGCATGATGGGGAGAACGAAGAAGCAGACAGCGGAAGGTCGTTGGGAATGCATAAGATTTTTCTGACACCTGAGAAAGAGGTGGACAGCTCAGTGCAGAGGAGCAGACTGTTCAGAACGGCTTGTACAGCCAAGGACAGGAAATGCAAGGTCATAGTGGATAGTGGAAGCACTGATAATCTCATTTCAACCGAGATGGTAGAAAAGCTGGAGCTGGAAATGACTAAGCACCTGAGTCCATATAAAGTCTCGTGGTTACAGAAAGGACACCGGGTAAGTGTCACTAAACAATGCTTAGTTAAATTTAAGATTCGGAATTATCATGATGAAATTTTGTGTGATGTCATTCCCATGGACGTATGCCACATATTGCTGGGTAGACCATGGCAGTATGATAGAAATGTTGTTCATGATGGGAGGATGAACACATACACTCTGGAGAAAAATGGGAGGACCCATAGACTGCTTCCGATAAAATATAAGGAAGTGAAGGTGGAAGTAACCAACACTATACTTCTCATGAGTGGGAAAGAGATTCTCACAGAGATGGAGAAGAACGAAGATCCACAATTCTTTGTTGTTAGGAAGCCGAGAATTGTCCTGACAAGCACAAGAGTGGACGACTTGTCAGAGGAGATTCATGAACTGCTGGGAGAGTTCGTTGATATCATCATGGACGAACTACCTCGTTCGTTGCCACCAATGCGGAGTGTGAGTCACCATATCGATCTCATACCTAGAGAAAGTTTAGCTAATAAAGAAGCATACAGGTTGACACCTCAGGAGAACGAGGAGGTCAAAAGGCAAGTGCAAGATTTGCTGGATAAAGGACTGGTCAGAGAGAGTCTTAGTCCATGTGTTGTTCCGACAGTACTTAGTCCAAAGAAGGATGGAGGCTGGAGGATGTGTACAGACTCCAGGGCTATTAATAAGATCACCATCAGATACAAATTTCCACTGCCGAGAATGGATGATCTGATGGATTGCCTGAGTGGGGCGAATTATTTTTCAAAGATTGATCTCAAGAGCGGATATCACCAGATCCGGATGAGAGAAGGAGATGAATGGAAGACAGCATTCAAAACAAACGAAGGTTTGTACAAATGGCTGGTCATGCCGTTTGGTTTGACAAACACGCCGAGCACATTCATGAGACTGATGAATGAAGTCCTGCGGGAATTCATTGGAAAATTTGTGGTTGTATACCTGGATGACATACTGATTTTCAGCAAGACAAAGGCTGAACACTTGAGGCATTTCGCCATTGTGATGAGAAAGCTACAGCAGGAGAAGTTGTTGATCAATCTGAATAAGTGTTCCTTCATGCAGACAGAACTCATTTATTTGGGTTTTGTAATCTCGGCGAATGAATTGAAGATGGATCATGAGAAGGTAGAAGTAATCAGGAATTGGCCATCGCCGAGGAATGTTTTCGAGGTGAGGAGTTTTCATGGTTTAGCTAGTTTCTACTGAAAGTTCATTCGGAATTTCAGTGGAATTAGCACAGCAATGATGGACACGGTGAAGAAGTGGCATAAAGTTTTTCATTGGATAGCCGAGGCTGAAAGAAGCTTCAATCTGCTGAAGCGAAAGATAACAAAGAAACCAATTCTGGTGTTGCCTGATTTTCAGAAAACCTTCCAAGTGAAGTGTGATGCTAGTGGGTATGCTGTTGGAGGGGCCCTGAGTCAGGATGACAGACCTGTTGCATATTATAGCAAGAAGTTGGATGATGCCAAGCTGAAATACTCCACGTATGATAAAGAATTCTATGTCATCATACAGGCATTGAAGAAGTGGAGGCATTACTTGATACCCAAGGAATTCATTTTGTATAGCGATAATCATGCATTGCAATTTGTAAGTCAACAGGAGAAGTTGAACCAAAAGCATGTGAAGTGGGTAGAGTACATGAAGAATTTCACGTTTGTGATAAAGAACATTTCAGGAACTGCTAACAAGGTAGCTGATGCCTTGAGCAGGAAATGTTTATTGCTGCAGGAGTTTAAAGTCAAAACCTTGGGTTTTGAAAATTTGAAAGATATGTATGCAGGTGATGCAGATTTTGCAGAATCATACGAGGCAGCTGAGAATCCAGTTATCAGGGATTGGACTCCTTGGATTGATCATATGATCCAGGAAGGATTGTTGTTCAGGGGCAATCAATTGTGCATTCCAGATTGCTCCATGAGGGAGAATTTAGTGAAGGAGAAGCACAACGGAGGCTTAGCAGGTCATTTTGGACATGAAAAAACATTCGCCAAGCTGAGCAAATCGTATTATTGGCCAGGCATGCATGCAGATGTAAAGAAGTTTGTTGACAGGTGCAGGATATGTCAGCACACGAAGGGCCAAAAACAGAACACAGGATATTACCAACCATTGCCCATACCCGAGAGGCCATGGGAGGCAATCAGTATGGATTTTGTTCTGGGATTGCTGAGAACGCAGAGAGGAGTTGATTCTATCTTTGTGGTGGTGGGCAGGTTCTCGAAGATGGCACCTTTTATTCCATGTCATAAGACCAGCGATGCAACCCACATCGCAAACTTATTTTTCAAAGAAATTGTTAGGTTGCATGGATTTCCGAGAAGCATAGTCTCGGATCGGGATACCAAGTTCATAGGTCATTTTTGGAGGACGCTATGGAAGAAGCTGGGCACTAATCT